>JAOTAX010055218.1:0-10178 GCA_025629825.1 Erythroxylum guanchezii | reverse complement strand
TCATCCACACATTTTGCTTCTCTAGAATCTTCTCATTCATGTTTTTCTTCTCCATTTATAAGCAAGACAACACTTCTTCTTCAACTTATGCCCTTAATGACTAAGCATTGTCCCATTTGCCCTTCCATTTATGCCTTATGTCTGTTATACTTAAGTGTCTTACCAATCGTGCCTTTGAACAATCTAACATAACGCTTTCTTCTAGAAAATGTCCCCCATTGTCTTAAGTTTCTAATGCTTCCAAAAATTATTCAATTTGGTTTAGTGATTCAAAAGATATACTTCAAACATTTTTGGACTACTCTTGTCCAAAATAGTAGACTATGCATAACTTTCATCTAAAATTTAAACATCTTAGAGACTGAGTTAGATTCTAATTTCTTCATTACCATTTGTAGTTCCATGTCTCTAATTTACCAAAATCAAAAATCATCTCATTTGGATCAGTAGAGCTCTAGAAATCATCAAAATATTGAAGTATGTTTAATAGAATAACACCAATTCATATTATTTAAGAGTACACACACTGTACCCCTCCTCCTTTTTCAGTCGATCTTTCTTGCTTCACTTCAGATGGCTATGATTTTTTTTGTGTGGAGATGTAAAGCAATGTAGTACGAGTCCAATGGTTCAAGAATCAAGTCAAATGGGTGTCTAGAGAAGAAGTTATGGCCGAAAGAATCAAACATGTTTTCGTCCTTAATCATACTGAACCTGTTTCGGGGAAACAACCATAACTTTTTGTAGAAATTTCTGATTAAGGTGTTCCTTAGATGGTTAGAAAGAGGACTTCAAGGGCTACAACTTTCATGAAGGTCTCAAAGACAAATTCTATCTTCTGAAGGATAAAAAATGGAATAGAAGACAGAAGATGAACAGTAATTAACACGATGGGTATGAATAGTAACTAAGACGAAGTGAATGAACAGTAATATCGTCTTAAATGAACAGTAACTAAAACGAAGTGAATGAACAGTAATATCATATTAAATGAATAGTAACTAAGATGAAGTGAATGAATAGTACCTTCATCTTAGATGAACAGTAACTAAGATGAAGTGAAAGAATAGTAGCTTCGTCTTAGATGAACAGTAACTAAGACAAAGTGAATGAACAGTAGCTTCGTCTTAGATGAACAGTAACTAAGACGAAGTGAATGAACAATAACTAAGATGAAGCTTCTTCCTTCTTTCATTTGCATTGTCTTACCTTGCTTTTTCTTACTTTTGCTTTGTCTTACTTCTGCTTCATCTCACTTTACTTCGTCTTACTTTTGCTCTGTCTTACTTCTGCTTGGTCTCACTTTTCTTCGTCTTACTTTTACTTTCTCTATAGATTATCTCCCCTTATAAATATCATAACTTTTGACTCAAATGTCCAAAATTTCCATATAATATACTGTTGGAAAGATAAAAGAAAGATCTATCACTCTCAAGAAGGCAACTTTGCCAAAATCTAAATAGATCAAACCAAAAATTTCCCCTAAAGTCTAAAGACGAATTTTCATTCATCCACCAATATACTGCACCCAATTCTCAACTTCATGAAATTTTGATATGCTTAGAGACATAATTGAAATTCGATGTCTTCACAAGAAATGTAGCCATATGTTTTTAGTTTAATCCAAATCAGGAATCATCTCGTTTGGATAACTAGAGAAAAAAGTTATGGCTAACAGGCTGAAGCACATTTTGTGAATATTTTCCAGATTAACCACCACTTTTGTTTCCAAATCTTTCCTATCACAATTCATACCAATATCACTCTTTCAACTCCCTCTACTTCTCATTTTCAATAAAATCACATTTAAACACAATCATACCTGGAAGTTGTCAATGAATGCATGTACACTTATTTATGTGCAACATTCAATATTTATGTGCATATATGTTAACATGATGCATGAGCAAGAAAATACATTTCTTTAATCTCTCTTTGTGCTGCCATGTACTGAAATTTCAGGACTTCACCCCCTAATATGGGGATGGGATGTTACAATTCTCCCTCTTAATAAATTTCGCCCTCGAAATTCTCTTCTGATTGATCATTTCGGTAGAGGTCTTATTTCCTTATATGCTTCTCCATTTCCTATATACTTCACCACTCAAATACTCTCTTTCAAATGACCACAGCTGATAGACTCAATAGGTCTTTCAATCACCTAAACTGTCTTGACTATTTCATTCCTTAGTGTTAATACATTCAACTCTTATGCTCATTTCACTATATTCTCTAAATCCGGTGTTACGTCACCTAACTCATTTATCTTTCAAAAGTGACTTCACTCTTATTTCTGATTCATCTCACTCATCACCCGTAACTCGAATCAATTCTGGTCTTTGACCATTTTGAGATACTCTTCATTTCAATGTAAGGGTAAACAACCCCTTACTGTCTTACAACGACTTATAGAGTATTTTAATGATGTCACTATGATAACAATTGTTATACCTGTAGTCAATTGGAACTATACATCAATCTCATATTCCTATGAACTCCAAAATATAAGCTTTAAGCATATTCCCAACAGTTAAAACCGTTGGTAGTTCAAACATTCAACCACTTGTTTCTATATCCTTAGCAGTTAAAATACACTCTTAGCGTATTCCTACTAGGATGTCTAGCTTAGGTTGTTACTTAGGCTTCCCTAACAATTTCTTTGCTCAATCACCTTTGTCGGGTACACTTACTTCTTATTTCAATCACCATATATCATTTTTCCAATTCCACTTGAAAGTTCAAATTCGTTTTCAATTCTTCGATGGGACTCACAATTCTGAATCCTTAGCTCTTAGGCCTTCTTACTTCTTTTCAATAAAACTGATCTACAGGTTTCAATGCAACTAGTAATGCTTCATTTTGCCCCATATTACTCTCAACAATTTGCACTCTTCATTGCACTAAATTTGGTAACTTCAATATCTGAATTTGCACTATTTCATTATAGAATTGTCTGCCCAATGTGTCAGATTACACACTAACATTCCTTTCAAACTCAAAAATTTTCTCAAGGTTACATAATTTGTACAGTCCAAAAATGACTCTGCACATCTACTATCTTCAAGGCCTCAAAGCAATTTCTATCATGGCAATTCTAAACCATGTATCAAAATCAACTCATAAGACTTTAATTGTCTCATGTATACCAAAAACCACTTTATACCAATACAACAGATTGTATCTTATTCTTTGATGTGAAACTTCATTATATACTGCATAATCTTTAAATCCAAATGATATTATTATCATTAATGTCATATTCCTCAAATATTCAAAACGACCCTTTTTACTTTTAAAACACACTTAAATATCGTCTATATACACAGTCACTAATTGATACAATTTGGTTGGATCACTTAAATCTTCAATATCATAAGGCTATTAGGGTATTATTAACTCCAACAGATATCACTCAAAATTTTCCTTGTGTTCATCATAAATTCTTACAATTCCTTAAGTGTCTAATTCCTCAAGTAAGGTAATATCATCTCATATCATTTTCAGTCTTCCATTTAACTTCTTGTCTCTAATGATTTTCTCTTTTCATTCGATTTCCTTTAATTCACATCGGCTTATTCAAATGCCTATTCAATTGTACTAATTCCTCCACGCATTTTCAATTGATTCGAATACTTCAGTTTACGTGCAGGTATCACTTCCTTTGATTCAATTTGTATTTCCCCGAGCATATTTACATCGAATAAAATGTGGACCTATATTCTCGTCACATTGGTAATAGAGTCATCTCAATTATAAAATCCACTCACGTAGTTGGATACTTTACATCAAATAAACTGCATACACTCTCAGTAGCATTTTCCACTTCCTATACCTGAGTCTCCACTTGGGATATGATTCCATTATTCACTTTTAATTTATTACACACTCATTTCAGATTTGTTTCTTCATTAATCACTCTTAAATTGAATCGCCTGATCAACTTAACTCGATTTAGGGAAATTCTTCTTTGAGAGAAGATTTCTTGCTACCATCATCGATACTGTTCATGAAATCCTTATCAATCAACTAATTTCCATAATTACTTATGATTCATTCTTAGTATCTCAAGAAGATCAATTTCAACTATACATAATATCTCAATAGGATCAATTTATGCCATAGCTTGTATGATCGGAACATCCTTTGTAATGAGGCTTTGTGAGGCATTAGACAATTTCATTTACACTAATATCTTGGGATAATTCACCAAAACCATTACATCTTATCTAGAGATGTATTTATGCCAATTTACCAATTGATAGCTAATACTAAGGATACTTTAATCCCATTCAATTCTAGATAACTCTTCTTCTTTTGTGTCAGTCCCCGATCATGGGGATTACGTCATAATCTTGTCCTTCTTCTTTTTCCTCAAATTCTTAACATATGGTAACATCAGTAACAAATCTCAATTCCTTCCCAATCGATCACTACAAGTACTCTCACGTCTTGCTCTAACCCATCTTGAACTTTGAACTATAGGAACTATGATTGACACTTATTCAATAAGTCACCGATTACTTCCTATATCATCTTCACGCATATTATTCACGTAAGCTCAATAGTTCCACTTGTCATGGTGATCCCATTATTAGATGTGCACTCACAATGGCAAATCACTTAAACTCAACAACTTTTTCATATATCGCTATCATCATCTCATCTTCCAATTGTCATTTATTTCATCTCACACGTAAATATACTCAATCAATTTATAATTGTAGCGGCATAACCTATATGAAGCTTAAATCTCCATTCTACAGATATATTCTCATACTGAATCATAAACTCATATATCGATAATCATACAACCATTCTAAGTCCAAGTTCAACCTTTGAAGGTCATATCAACTTGGCGTAGACACTTTAATCCCATCATTTCTACTTATATCCTTATTTTTCCTCGAGAAATCCATAACGGTGTATTCACTTTTATATCACCTTCAAGGGTACATACCCCTTTGGGTGAACCTTTATCTATCATACAAAACCAAATACTATTTCTCATTTTCGACATGTCCATAAACCTTTATTTTCTCACATTCTGTCAGATCAATTTTCTCAATGCTTCTAACCACGCAGACTCTTAAGAAAATGCTCATGTATGTGACTCATACTAGGGATCAGTTGCCGTTGTTTGCTATGACATGACTCGTATGCATGTAATTTGAGACACATTTCAAAATGCCCATATAAGATAGTACTTCTGGGCATAAATGTAGCACCCCACTCCCACAATGACTTGAACTCGACATTGACGGTAATATCTGAGTCCGTGTCCCGCGAGGTGGCATGCTAGAGCACTCAATCATTCAAAAGTCGGTATAAATATTTTTTTTAAAAATCAATAACATATTTTGAAACCACAAATATAACATACGAAAATCGAAATTCAAATTGGGCCCACGTTCACTCACAAACATTTTCAATTAACACAAACCTATCAACAAAATTTTCAATAGCCATTTGGGCCCTCTCATAAATACAAAACACTCAAGTCATTTCGAAATACAAATTTATACAAAAATTGCGAAAGATACAATTAAATACAAAATAGAGGAATGTAATGCAGACGCGAACTGAACCCGATCTCTATCCTTCACTTGAATGATGTAGGTATACTCCCATTGGTCTAACGGTGTATTCTTCTGATCCTGAAAAATATTTGCAAATTTTGGGTGAGTTTTGCGAACTCAATGAGTGACCATCATCGATGGCTCACCTAGTCACATAACACATAGTTCACACATCTCACTCTATTTCACATTTCACATTCAATGCACCTAATCATTCATGATCTTCAGTCTTATAATACTATATGCATGAGACTCGTGTTCATTTTTATTATTGTGACTGAGTGCCAATCACTTATACAAATACTGGCCCATAGTGCTCAGTCAGAACAGAGTTCATGGAGCAAAGTTCTATGTGCAGAATCAGAGTTCACGGAGCAAAGCTCTACGTGGAAGCACTTCAACTGGCCACTCAAGTCACAACGCCTTTATCTGAGCATGTATTTTACGAAATGCATCACATGCTGATCATGTCATATCACATATGATACTAAATTAGAAACTCACATTCATCGGACCTAAGTCTGACATTCAACTTTCGTGAGAATACACTTAACGTACAGAATTTCACAACGGATCAAAGCATTTGTAAATACATGCCCAACTATTACTCCTCGGACTTCAAGTCCGAAATTTAGAATCAGATCACAAACATTTCAATAACATAAACAAACAAACAATAAAGTAAGACCAACTAGGTCTACTCACAGTATGCTCCAAAATAGTAGTTGCTTCCAAATTTTGGATACACCTGTATGTAGATGTTTAACCTGCACATCACAATTTATGCAATACACTATTTACTCCCATTACAAAACTCATTTATGCCCAAATAATTATATGGGCTATGTACAATACATGTTCAATGACAATCCCAAGTATATGTTCTAAATCACATTTAAACCTCATTCCCATTTCATAATTCATTTATGTCCAATTGAACTTAGATTTACACTTCATTTGTACATGATCTTTCTAAATTCTTTTTTCAATCTTTACCCTTTGCATGTGTCTAGCTTATTCAGAAGCTTAAACCTCAAAAACACTTAATTACTTTATATCATAACTTAATATCTTGTCATCTCTTTTCTAACCTCATATGATGTCATAATATCCAAATTCTCATCCAATAGGAATTCAATTGAAAATTCCACAATGCAAAGTCACAAAAAATTGATTCTAGAATATTTAAACCCAAGAATTTTTTTTTCTAAACTCCATAAACTAGAATCCTTCCAAAAATCCAAAGATTCAAATGATCATACCTTGATTCTTCGCCAAATGAAGAGATCTTTAGCTTAAATGGAAGCTCTTTTCTTCCTTTTACTTTTTCTCTTCTTGAACAACTTCAAAATCTCTTTTGAAGGCTAAGGAAATTAAAACCCTAGCTTGTTTTCTCTTCTTTCTCTCTCTTTCATTAATTTTTTTCATGTTTTCTCTCTCTCTTACCTTTTTTCTCATCCACACATTTTGCTTCACTAGAATCTTCTCATTCACGCTTTTCTTCTCCATTTATAAGCAAGACAACACTTCTTCTTCCACATATGACCTTAATGATTAAGAATTGTCCCATTTGCCCTTCCATTTATGCCTTATGTCTTTTATACTTAAGTGTCTTGCCAATAGTGCCCTTGAACAATTTAACATAACGCTTTCTTCTAGAAAATGTCCCCCGTTGTCTTAAGTTTCTAATGCTTTCAAAAATCATTTAATTTGGTTTAGTGATTCAAAAGATATACTTCAAACATTTTTGGACTGCTCTTGTCCAAAACAGTAGACTATGCATAACTTTCATCTGAAATTTAGACATCTTAGAGACTGAGTTAGATTCCAATTTCTTCATACCATTTGTAGCTCCATGTCTTTAGTTTACCACAAATTAAAAATCATCTCATTTGGATCAGTAGAGCTCTAGAAATCATCAAAATACTGAAGTATGTTCAGTAGAATAACACCAGTTCATATTATTTAAGAGTACACACACTGTACCCGTCCTCCTTTTTTCACTTGATCTTTATCAATTCACTTTTGATGGCTATGATTTTTTTGGTAGAGATGTAGAGCAATGTAGTACGAGTCCAATGGTTCAAGAATCAAGTCAATTGGGTGTCTAGAGAAGAAGTTATGGCTGAAAGAATCAAACATGTTTTCGTCCTCAATCATACTGAATCTGTTTTGGGAAAACAGTCATAACTTTCTGTAGAAATTTCTGATTGAGATGTTCCTTGGAAGGTTCGAAAGAGGACTTCAAGAGCTACAACTTTCATGAAGATCTTGAAGACAAATTCTATCTTCTAAAGTCAAAAATAAAATAGAAGGCAGAAGATGAATAGTAATTAAAATGATGGGTATGAATAGTAACTAAGACGAGGTATGAACAGTAACTAAGACGAAGTGAATGAACAGTAACATCGTCTTAGATGAACAGTAACTAAGACGAAGTGAATGAACAGTAGCTTCATCTTAGATGAATAGTAACTAAGACGAAGTGAATGAACAATAGCTTTGTCTTAGATGAATAGTAACTAAGACGAAGTGAATGAACGGTAACTAAGACGAAGCTTCTTCCTTCTTTCATTTGCATCGTCTTACTTTGCTTTGTCTTACTTTTGCTTTGTCTTACTTCTACTTCATCTCACTTTGTTTCGTCTTATTTTTGCTTTGTCTTACTTCTGCTTCGTCTAACTTTTCTTTGTCTTACTTTTACTTTCTCTTCAGAACATCTCCCCTTATAAATATCATAACTTTTGACTCAAATGTCTAAAATTTCCATACGATATACCGTTGGAAAGATAAAGAAAGATCTATCACTCTCAAGAAGGCAACTTTGCCAAAATCTAAATAGATCAAACCTAAATTTTCCCCTAAAGTCCAAAGATGAATTTTCATTCATCCACCAATATACTTCACCCAATTCTCAACTACATGAAATTTTGATACGCTTAGAAACAGAATTAAAATTAGATGTCTTCACAAGAATTGTAGCCATATGTTTCTAGTTTAATCCAAATTAAGAATCATTTCGTTTGGATAACTAGAGAAAAAAGTTATGGCTAATAGATCGAAGCACACTTCGTGAACATTTTCCAGATCAGCCACCACTTTTGTTTCCAAATCTTTCCTATCACAATTCATACCAAGATCACTCTTTCAACTCCCTCTACTTCTCATTTTTAATAAAATCACATTTAAACACAATCATACCCGGAAGTTGTCAATGAATGCATGTACACTTATTTATGTGCAACATTCAATATTTATGTGCATATATGCTAACATGATGCATGAGCAAGAAAATGCATTTCCTTAATCTCTCTTTGAGCTGCCATGTACTGAAATTTCAGGTCTTCACCCCCTAATATGGGGACGGGATGTTACAATGTATGTATGACTGAGAAAGATAAATGGAAATGTGAAATAAATGACATGCTAGATTTTAAGAATGTGTTTGTTGCTAGTAATAAAGTAGGTGCTTTGTTACCTTAGAATGTGGAATTAAAGAAAGAGATCAATATCCTCAAAGAATCATTGTCTATAGTTCAATTTAAGCAGTAAAAAAATGAGAAAAAAAAGCTTCCAAAAGAGTTTAAATAATAAGCAAGAGATTGGGTACGTTTATGGAAGTACATCATCCAATATGGCGATAATTTTTGCAAAGAAAAAGCATATGAATAATGATGAACTATTTTTTAAATCATTATTTGAGCATATAACATTTAATTCAAGATATAAAAACTTCAATGCTCAAAGATGAGCTAAAAATACATGTGTCATAGTTTTATAGGTATCACTCACATAACTTTAATTTTTACTATCCATATCACGTGAGATTTCATTTTTTTATGGTAACTATGGAAATATAAATAGACATTTCCTATTGAAAAAGTTCCTATTAAGAAGAACCAAAAAAATAAAAGTTGAAAAAGATTTCAATATTAAACCATAATGACCTAAGTTTGAATAGGTACCTTTAACATATTAGTTTCTTTGCCTTATAAGTCAATACCAAGTGGTATAAAATGAATACTAATAATTGATATCACCTCTATTGATAACAAATGATAAAAATTATAGTATCATCATAAATTAATTTCAAAAGAATATCAACAAGAGTCCTCACTTGAGTTAAGTAAAGAAATTGGTATCAAAAGGTTAATTGCTAAATTAAGTAAGGACGAAAACAAGGTATCCATTAGTGGTTTGTAACAGGAGATATACATTTTGATTGTTGTTTTCTTCACTATCCTAGTACTGTTGGATTGGAAAAAGAAAGCATGTCATATTTGGAGAACCGGTAGATTTCAAAACTGTTTAGAAATCTTATTCATAGCGGAAGCAATATATCCAAATCATCATGCCAATCTATACATGATATAGTATAAGGATAATAATAAATATAAACAAGATGAAGTTTATTACCGACTCCTTTGCTACAGCTTTAATTCCTCGCTACACTATCCTCTCCTTCTTCTTGTATCCAAATCCTTTGCTTTTGAATCCTTTCTTTTGTCAATTTGTCCTCTCCTTATTGTTGTATCCTCAACCAATTTGATTTACCTCTTGTTCTTCTAGGACAACTTGGTTAACAAAATCCTTTGGTGGGAA
>JAOTAX010055179.1:0-10180 GCA_025629825.1 Erythroxylum guanchezii | reverse complement strand
CTTATTGAGTTGGCATTGTTTGAGTACATGTCGCAGTCCACGTTAAGAATAATAGGACTGTTACTGACACTCGAAGACACCCGTATCTACCCGTAAAACAGCGTAGAATCTTTACCATATATACATAAGTTATAAACCAGAGTTCATATTTTCAGGAAAGCAAGATCTAGTTCATACCAGTGAATTCATAGCTCCTGCTTTAAAATGGTGAGGATGTTGGGGTCTCTTTTCACGTGCCAGGTATACAAAAGTTGGCAAAGTTTGTCCTTCACTATCCACAAACTTGGGGTCTCTTCCATCTATTAGTATCTGCAGATCATTAAGCATTGCTTAGGAAGAAATTATGCAGATTAAATGCATGTGGGTTTGGAGTAAGTTGACGAAAAGTGAACTACTTCGAGGATGGTTTGGTGATCTCGACGGTTTGAAACGAAGTCCCAATCGCGAAATCCTTTGTGTTCTTTGCGAATTTCATCAGACACCTTGCCTAGCTTTGAGGTAGATTCAATCCGGTTCTTCAAGTCCATGTATACTTCCTAAATTAACATGTGTAAATCACTTTTAGGGACACGCAGGTCAAATGCAGTATTACCTATTGTGTCTACTCTCAAATTTGAATGTTTTCGTATAGATAAAATAACAAAATAAAAAAAATCATCGTTACGTATGACATAAAAAAGTAAGAAAAATACATAAAAAGTAAGAAAAATAAAAATAAAATTACCTCATAAAAAATCTTTAAAATGAGTATTTGTTAATTTGTCTATTTGAATTTTTTATTTTGTTTTTATATCCTTTTTATTTAGTTTAAATGACTAGTGCTTGATTTAAATACCTTTATTTTTTTCGTGAAGATGTACTATCTATTTGATAGAATAATTTTAATTGTAAAATAGATAATTGATTTATAAAATAAATTTAAATAGAGATTAATTTATATTAAAATTTTTTATAGAATTTAAATATTTAAAAATTATAGAAAATTATTCAAACAAAAATATGGCACTTTTTATAGTTAAATTTTATTTATACTTAAATATGTAACATCTGTAAAAGATAATATTGACGATATAACCTAACTTAAAGCATCCCTTAGACTGAATATGTTTTGTGATATAGTATTTAACCACCTTCAAATGAAGTTAAATTCCAATTGAAATTGTTTTAAAAAAAAAGAAATGTAGCATTAAATAGAAATTCTTTAGTTCTTGGTGAGATTGAAATTTATTAAGTAAAGACATAACAAATTATAAAGTGCCTAAGCATTTAAGATTTAGTTCCAAAACTTTTAAAATTTTTAATTTAGTGCTTAACTTTTTATAGTTTTAACAATTCAGTTCATAACATTAATTCTGTTTGATCATTTTAATGATTTTGGGATTCTACAAGCATAAATATATCATTTTCAATCTCAACGAATTAAATCAAATTATTATCAATATGAGGATTTTTTATCTTGTTTTGAAAAATTAGAAAAATTGAAAATTTAATAATTTAGAATGTTTTAGAAACTTAATTTTTTGCAAGGATTTGATTAGCATAAAGGCTTAGATCGACTAATTGAACCATAAATAAATTTTAGATGAAATGAGTAGTTTTGCATCTAGTAGATGTTCTAGTAACCAATATACTAACGAGTGATCGATTCATTAGGGAAAAAATTTCATGGAGTAGCAAACAAATGATAGAGTTTAGACATAATAGAGATCAATAAAATATTATCTTTAAAATTGATTCATAAATATCAATTAATCAAATAATTATATAATGTTATTTATAATTTAAAACTACTAATAATTAAGAAATAAGTTAAGAAAATAATTAATGTATTTGTATCTCTCTTCTTCATCAATGTTCTCTCAAAGACGAGTTTGAATCTATTTGCATTTCTCTCCTTCATCGATAATCTCTACCGAGCCTTGACATTATAATTAAAAAACTAATTATGGAAGAGACTCGGCTCAACACCTTTTAAATGGAAAAATATATTCCATCTACCAATGTTGTTCTTGCTACTCATACCTCCTCTTGTTACACTTCTACCTCATATAACACAACCAAGAAGAAGGTATTTTGTAACTACTATAAAAAGAGTTATTTACGTCTCTGAATGTAAGAAACGACTCAAATAAGGTAACTCTTCTAAGTCATCTCAGTCTACTACAATTGGTATTGCCACAAAGGGTACAATAGAGAATACATCTCCTAAATTCTCCTTGAAAAATACTTAGTACCTTCTACATCAACTTCAACCAAAATTTGATATTGTTTCCTTTAATACTTTGTCCATTATATTAGGTATTTCCACTTTGTGGTACTTAATTCTGTTTGTTGTAACTATATGACCTTTAATTTTTCTATATTTGATTCCTTAAAACTTCTCTCTATTCCACATTTTATCCATATCACTGATAGCTTTATTATATACGTTCAAATATAGGTATTGTTCACGCACTAATTAAGTTGTTTTTTTTCTTGATTCTTTTCTTGTCTTAAACTCCCTTTAAATCTTATTTTTATTGGTCAATTATGTGAACTTAACATTAACTTTCTTTTGTTGTTGTTATTATGGTTGTACCATGTAAGATCTACAAACAAACAAGATCCTTACAATAGTGTATAAGATTAGATGGTTGTTTCAAACTTACATCTCTCAAACTTCTCCATCCAATCTTATTATTGATGTTGTTACATCTCATATATGACACTCCAATTTTAGTACCTGCTTCTCATGATACCATAATTTACCTTTTATTAATAGTTATTTTGTCTCTTCAACTCTCTTTGATTTAATTCATTAATATATTTTGGTACCTGCTTCTCATGATACCATAAATGGTCTGTAATACTATATGATCTTTGTTAATGACTTTTCTAGATATACATAGATTTATCTCTTGCATTAGAGGCTATTTTCTATCTATTCTCACCTTGAGACCATACTTCAAGCTTAGTTTTCTCATAAAATCAAAATTTTATACACTAATAATGTTACGTAATAAAAATATAAATCTTACACTCATTTTCTTGATTAGTAAGGAGTTATTATTCAAAGATCTTATCCAGGTAGCTCTCCCTACAATGGTAGTGTTGAATGAAAATATAAATACATTTTTTATATAATTCAAGTTTTTATCCTCTCTTCCTCTTCCTTAGAGACCTTTTATGGAGAAGTTGTTCTTGTCTATACCATCAATCATATTGCTACTCCAGTTATAGATAAAATCTCTCCCTGTAAACACTTATATAATCAAGCTCTTAACTACCAAACTTTCAAAGTCCTTAAAATTGTCTGTTTTATTCTTCTCCAATTATATGAATATAGCAAATTATAATCATGAGCACAATTATATTGCTTCCTAAGGTATGGGATATAGCACAAAGGGTATAAGAGTTGGAATTTTTTGTCCTAAAGACTTTATTATCTCACCATATGTGATCTTGTAAATGCTTAAGATGTATTTAACTATTTCAAATTTTCGAGTCAATGAAAATTCTTATTAGTTCTTCTCTTATTTCATCATACCTTTTCTCATGATATTTCTCTTGCAAGTTCAATTTCTAATATTTTAACAATTTGACACAACCTATGCCTGTTCCCTTTGCCTCCCATCAGCTACTGATTCATTACCTCCTCCAAATGATCCTTCTATATCTAATCAATCATCTAGACTTCCTAGTCCTTAACCTATTTCTTGATACACCAATTGAGTAAGTCAATCTTCTGTTTGACTTTGAGATTTTCATGATTCTTTTACTATTTTCTCTCTATATGAACCTTACACTTATTGTAAGGCAAACTTTAAACCTATATGGAAGAAAGCAATAGCAAAATAACTTCATGTATTTAATAGCACCAATACTTGATACATGGTTAATTTACCTCTAGAAAAATCCATTATTAGTTGCAAATGGGTCTACAAAAAGAAGAATTGAGATGATGTATCATTTGAGTGATATAAAGTCCAACTGGTTGCTAAAGGAATTAACTAGGAGTATGTTATTGATTATGTGGAGATATTTCCTTCTATAGCTCATTTAACCTCAGTTCACAACCTCATTAAAGTTGTTGCTAGCAAGTGTTGGTCAATATTTCAAATGGAAATCAAGAACGTTTTTCTTAATAATGATTTTATAGAAAAAGTGCACATGTATTCTCCACCCAATTATGATCATTCACTTGATAAGGTTTGTTGTCTTTGTAAAGCTTTATATAGACTAAAACAAGATCTTACAACTTGATTTAACAAATATAGCTCCATTATTGTTCTCCTTGGATTTCAATCTAGCTCCAATGGCTATGCTTTGTTCATTCACAAAATAGCTTAAGGATATACTCTTCTTCTTCTTTATGTTAATGATGTGACAATTACTGACAATAATGGTCAGCGTATTTTTGCTCTCAAATCCTTTCTACATCAACATTTTGAGATAAAGAATTTGGGTAATCTAAGTTATTCTATAAGTCTTAAAGTTTTATCTAGTGAATCTGGCTAATATCTGTCATAAACAAAATATGTCACTAATTTTATCTCTCATGCTAATCACTCCACTAGAACTAATTTTTATCTTTTTGTTACTAATGGGACTCTCCTTAATGATGTTGTTCTTTATCACTAAATATTTGGTGATCTTATATACCTCACTCTCTCCCTTTCTAATATTTCTTATTGTTCACATCATCAGTCAATTCATGTCAATACCTAGTATCACTCACTTGTTTGTTGTTCTTCGTATCTTTCAATGCATTATAAGTACTCTCTTTCATGGTCTTCACTTTTTTTATTTATCTTTGTTATAGTTATGAGCATACCATGATGCTGACTGGGCTAGAGATCTAACTAATAATCGCTTTATTACTAGTTACTATTTCTTCGTTGACACATCCCTTATTTCATGGTGCGAGAAGAAATAAGCAGTTATCTCTTACTTTAGCAAAGAAGTAGAATATTGAGGTCTTGTAAACACAACATCTAAGCCCCTCCGGCTATGTTGATTGCTTTAAGATATAGATGTTTCCTCTTCTTCTGCAACTCCTCTCCTTTGTGATAATTACATTGTCATACAAATTGTCTACAATGATGTCTATGAGTATATCAAATATACTGAGATTGATAATCACCTCGTGTAACATTATGTTCGCCAAGGTCCTATCCAACCTGTCCCTACTTTATCACATTTTCTAATCATTGATATTTTTGCTAAATCACATTTACTTTAGCGATTTCAAGAATTTATTTTCAAATTCAAGATGTTTATCTCCTTACCACCTTAAGTTTGTTAGGAGATGTTAACATATATAATGTATGAAAGAGTATGTAACATATGCAATTGAAGCATATAATTAGCTATGACATATATTTAAGGATATTATTCCCCTTAATAGTGTAGTCAATCTTATGTATAAATAGCTCTTTTTTTGAGATAGTTTGGACAAGCAAAAATATAAAGAACTCTATTCTCTCAAGCTCCTTTTCCTCTCATAAGATTCATTCAAAGTGGTACTTGAAAGAAATATATTTACTCATTTTAAATAATCTAACAAAATTGTTGAATTTAACATTTTCTCTTTACAATTTAGAATGTCAATAAGATATTATGCATTTTACTTTTTGAACATAATTTTATGTAGATTTATTATTTAACAACTTATTTAACTTCTATAATGATAATTTATTTATTTATTTATTTATAGTAATAATAGTTTAAACTTTATACTTTTATATCATTAACAAATGCACATTATCAAATGAGGGACTAGTACATATATGAAAACTAATACAAAGAAAATAAAATCCTTTTTAATTATATGTCAAATAAGGTTATAACTAATTAATGTTAATAAATTGCTAAAGTAAATTAAGTTTAAAATTAAATTAAATAGTTTTTTTACTAACTCATAGAAGTCTTCCTCTTTTCAATAATTTAATCAATATGTTATTTAATAAATAAATCAAGCTAAGAATTTAGATAATAATATTAACAATTATTATTATTAAAAAGAGAGGGAATAACTCTTTTTTTTGGTGCAAAAAAGAACTATCGTATGTTTTGAATTTTAAAAATCTTAACATACTTTTAAAGATCAAATTAATAATTATAGTAACATTCACAGTAACAACCTCTTCTAATTATATGTATGTTACCTCCTTTAACATAATCACAATAATTAGCATCTTAATGATGGTATGAAAAAGGATACGAAAGATACACGAGTTATCTTTAAGACAATTTTCATATTTAGTACTATATAGAATAATATAGTGAAATTCAAATAAATAAAGACATGTTTGTTTCTACTTACGTTTTTAATTTTTTGTTTCTATTTTCAAATTCAATTAAAAAAATGTTTTGTTTGAGTTTTTAATTTTTGGTATTATTTTTTTCTATTTTTTGAATTTATGAAAATCATAAAAAATAAATTTTGTTTTCTATTATTTTTTCATAAACTAATTTAGTATCCACTAAATATATTATTTAATTATTTAATATTAATTATTAATAAAAATTATGAATAATTTCATTTTAATAATTAATTTAAATAATAATTTAATAATAAAATATAATTGAATAATTATTAATAAATATAATTTAAAATTTGAATATATTCAAAACATACAAAATTTTAAATAAAATATGCTTTAAATATTAAAAATAAATATATTTTTATAAATAAAAAAATATTTATTTTAATAAAATATTTAATTTTTACTGATAAAAATAATTTATCTTTAAATTTTACCTAATATATAATTATTATCAATAATAAAAAATAATTATAATTACATTAATAACTAAACAAAAAAAAATTAATTGAAAAAGATAGGAAACGAAAACAAAAAATGACAAAAAAAGTAAAATCAAAAGACCATAATTTAAACATATCTCACAATTCACTATAAATGCTTAATAACTAGAAATTACTTAATCTTACTACTTTTATAATATATTACTAACTAGCATTTCGAAAATCATAGTTTTAAAAACTGGATTGGATATCAAACCAGTGAAAAAAAAAGGTTAAAAATTTAAAGGATCAATCAATATTAAATTACTATAAAATGGGTATATAATAAATAAGAAAAATTATAAGAATAAGTAAAAATATAAGATAAAATAAAAGCTTATTAATATATAATAAACTAATAGTAAATCTAATGATTTAAACTACAAATGAATCTAGTATAAATTTTAAAATAATAATAAAATTTGTATTTCTATATTATTATTTATTTAAAGACTCATAACAGTAAAAGTATGTTAAAAAAATCAATAGAAAGAACTTTAACTTTATTCTAACTTATTTTTTAATATCCTTTAAATATATTTTTAAAATTTAAATATTATTTTAACACATTCTTAAATTATTTTAAACAAAATTACATATATATATATATATATATATATATATAAACTAATAATTCAATTTATTAATCAAATTTATGATAAAAAAATAATTAAATTTTAACAATAATAATTTTAAAAAGTTCAATCAAAATAGAAAGAGATAAATAAAAAACTTAAATTTTGACAAATATAATTTTTTAGTAAGAATAAATAAATTTAATATTTTTACTGATAAAAATAGTAATTCATTTTTAACAATTATAATTCAAAATAGATTTTTAATTTAAATATAAAAAAGATAAATAAAGAATATTAATTTTAAAAATTATAATTTATTAGTTAAATTATATAAAAATTTTAAAAATCCAATTAAAATTCTAAAGATTTATGAATTATTAAAAATCTCAACTTCCACTCTTTCGAAATTAAAGATTGACAATAAGCGGTGGCATTGTAGAAAGGAAGCTTGTGTTGGTCTATATATTTAGAAAAATGGCTCTTTTTTGGGATAGGATCATCTGTATCATCTCTCCTGTGTCATTCACTTTCATCCACATATTTCATTTATCTATTATAAAATATGTGGATAAGAATAAATGGCACAAGAATGACATAGGAGAGATGGAACATAGGATCTCCCCCCTCTTTTTGAGTCTCTAACATATCCTTAATAGTTAACCAGTTTTCTGCAACAAAACCATCCGGTTGTTTTCAATAAACCAATTGGCTTATTATTAAGCCAGCTAGTTTTTACTTCTAAAAGTTATAAGTACAAACTGAATCAAAAACTAGGCCAATTCTTGTTTATTTGGGTTGAACCGACTGTTCTGGTCAAGTTTTAAAATCAATGATGAAAATAGAAGAATTTTTTTCTTATAACTAAATTTATGGACCTACAATAAAAGCGATGGATGAAAGATTAGAAACAAAAGCTAGCAACTTGTAGATAGCATATGAATTAAATTATTCTGTTCATTCTTGATATAATAGGTTTGTATCTTTGTCATTAGATAAATTCTTTTAATATGATTTTAAAGTTACCAAAAATTTATGAAAAGCATAAAAGAAAAATTTATCATCATTTTATTTAACGATTAGGTCAGTCATGCTTTATGGACGGAGTGTTGACCCATCAAACAAATACATAGTTATAAGCTAATGGTGATGAAAATGAGGACACTGTATTAAATATGCAACCTTATTAAAAGAGATAAAGTCAAGAATACAATAAGGGCAACTTTAAAGGTAACTAATATTATTGTCTTTTAACTCTATCCTCTTTTAGTTAGCATAAACTTATAAATAAATAATACTTACCTCTTAGGATTTTAGCCTAAGTTTTTTTTTTTAACCTACCTAGCTTGATTTTATTTATTTATTTATTTATTTTTATTATTTTATTTTTTCCTCTTTATGTCGGTTATTTGGAAACAACACTTCTACTAGTTAGAGGTAAGATTGCGTACTACTAAACTTCCCTAGACCACATGTGTAAGCGAAATTTCTACTAGGTGTTATTATTAGTCTACGTATCAATTTAACAACTCTTTTCTTTAACAACACCACCCGGTGATAGTCCTGCAAAAATGTGGAGTCTGAAGATGTTTAATAATGTGCAGTCTTGCCCCTACTAAGTTGAGAGACTATTTTCGATATACCCACATATATATATATAATATAAATAAATACATTTACATAAAATAATGATAATACCAAGTATAAATAAATATGCTTAATAATAATAATAATGTAATTTAATACATAATATAGTCCACATATATATATAATATAAATAAATACGTTTACATAAAATAATGATAATACAAAATATAAATAAATACGTTTATAATAATAATAATAATAATAGTAATAATAATAATAATAATGTAATTTAATACATAATATAGTCCATATACAACATAGTAAATATTAATACACAAACTAGGAAAAAGACAAGTTAAAAACAACAATTATAGGACAGTAATTAGACTAAGTAAGACAACGCCCAAACTAATAACTAGAAGGGAAGTAAAAAAAACTAACTATAAAATGAAAGTCGATGGAAAAATGTTTAAAATACTTAAGAGAACAAGAAAGGTTTTTCAATATGAGATTTTTTATTCGTATTCTAATACGCCAAAGTTTTCTATTACATGTCATATCCTCGGTAAATTCCAGCAACGTCATATCATTCTTGATTGCTTCCCTTTGGTTCTTCTTAAATCATCCTTTTTTCCTGTATAGTCTCTAAGTACTATTTTCTCGCATCCTCTCGCTGTAGCCTCAGGGTGTTTCCTTTTAAAAGGTCCAAATTACTGAATCCTCGTCTCTCTTAATTTTTCATTAATATTGGTCACCTTTAATTTGCCTCTTATTAATACATTTTTGACCTTTATCTCCTAGTAAGTTTACACATACAACGGAGCATCTTTCTCTCTGCCACTAGTAGCTTATGACTACACACTGGTTTGACCGACTAACACCCCGTCCCATATAACATGGCTGGCCTAATCGCTAAACAATAAAATTTACCTTTAATCTTGGGTGGTATCTTTTGTCACATAAAACCCCTGATGCACTTATGTATTTACACCACTTTGATTTGATTCTGTGGACTATATCTTCATCAATATTTCCATTGCTTTGGATGATAGATCCTATATACTTCAAACATTCTTTCTGTGATAAAACTTTTGAACCAATCTTTATCTCCACATTGGAGGCTACCATGTGGCCCGAAAAGTTACACTCTAAGTACTCAGTCTTAGTCCTGCTCAATTTAAAATCCTTCTACTTTAATGTACTTCTTTAATGTTCTAACTTGAAATTGACA
>JAOTAX010055140.1:0-10181 GCA_025629825.1 Erythroxylum guanchezii | reverse complement strand
ATCCTAAGTAGTCCCAATCAATCTCATCCTATACCAAATTACTATTCTACCCTTTCCGTCGGGGTTGGGATGTTACACTGTAGGTAATTTTACCAACGCCTCGTCGACAAATTTTTCGACGGTTATTTCCGTTATTTCAAGTTTGAACAACCACTTGGTAGAAAAATAATAATAATAATAAATTAGCCTTTCAAGAAATGCCAATTATTTCATCCCGAGAAAGCTTGTTAATTTCTCTCTACGTGCTCTTGTTTGTGGATGAGCAATTCAATGACATACTCTATATAACAAGGGATTGTGATCTTGAAATAACTTTAAAAAAATCCAAGCAAGGCACTGAATCTGCGTCAACACAAACTATTTTCATTGAATTGAATGTAAATTTAAACTCCGCAATATTCAAAGATGATCACAGGTTGCCTTTGTAAAATCTATCATTGATGCAGAATCGCCAAGGTCAGCAGTTCGGTATTTTCCCTCAGCTATTGTTATGAGTATAGCATTTTGGATCTTATTTGCTTTTTTGTGGAGCTCTAAATGCCATAACATTGTCACATAACTTAAGAGTAAAGCAGTTGGATTCACCAAATTCTGCATACATTTAACCTAATAAGTTAGAGAAGTAAGTAAATTATTGGTAAATGAAGAGTACAAGAAGTATAGAATTTGATCAGGGATTAATTCCAAAACAACCACACTTCGTAATGAAAAAGAAAACAGTTTGAGAAAGCATTTTTATCCTCCAATAGCAGCAGAACCTTTGAAGAAGTTGGTCCTAAATAACTAATCAAGAAAATCACCAAGAATAATACTACATGATACTGTGTTGTGAAAATCGACCGGATTAGAGCAGGTTCGTAGTTAAATAGGATTGAAGGAATAATAAACAGGCACACATATTTTAAGTGAAAAACCCCTAAATCAGGGTAAAAATCACTGCAAGGATAAAAGAATTTTACTACTAAAAAAATTGGAGAATTACAAGGAGAAAAACTAGATCCACAAAAATACATAGAAAATTTTTGTCTCTCTCTCTTTTTTTCTCTCACCTCACATCTCTTTTATTGTTCTGCTCATACTCTCTCTTTGTTCATCTCCTGCATATTTATAGGCAAGAGAATGAAGATATGGTTGGCCAAATTGGCCAACCATTCTTTGTTGTCTTATTAGACATGTTATGTGAACCAAGTTTGACAATTCTTCTCCCACTTAAAGATTTAATTGAGAATCAATCATATCTTCACACAATTCTTTCTATCTTGCCACTTCATATTGCTTAAGTCTCTGTCAGACCATTTGTGGATCGATACCATATAAACTTGTCAGCATTGATTGCTTTTGTCATAAAATTTGCCAGGTTATCCCTTGTACGAATTTTCTATATGTCCACCATTCCTTCTTCCACTTTCTCACGAATGAAGTGATACTGAACTCGAATGTGCTTTGTCTTTGAATGAAATGCTGGATTTTTTGCAAGATGCAAAGCACTCTAACTGTCACAATACAGAGTAATATTCTCTTGTTTATTCTCAAGTTCTTCTAACAATATCTTCAACCACACTGCTTCTTTACTGGCTTATGTAGCTGCTATATATTCTACTTCTGTTGTTGATGTAGACATACCTAACTGTAGTTTTGAAACCCAGCTCACAGCTCCTCTAGCTAGTGTAAACACATATCCTGTAGCGGGTTTACTTTTATCAAGATCACTTGCATAATCAGCATCAATATATCCTTTAACAATAAAATCTAATCCTCCATAACATAATGCAACATCTAAGGTTCCCTTGATATATCTGAGAATCCTCTTAACAGTATTCCAATGCTCTCGACCAGGATTTTCCATGTATCAATTAACTACTCCCACTGCATGTGCAATGTCTGATCTAGTACAAATCATAGCGAACATTAAGCTTTCCACTGTTGATGTATATGGTACTCGAGACATCTCCATCCTCTCTTCTTCATTGCTAGGACTCATACTTGAGGATAACTAGAAATTAACAGGAAGAGGGGTATAAATTGACTTACAATCTTGCATGTTGAATTGCCGCAAGATCTTCTTCGAATAATTCTACTGAGAAAGTCAAATCTTTTTGTTATATCTATCTCGGTGAATTTACATCCCTAGAATCTTGTTTGCTGGTCCTAAGTCTTAAATTCCCTAGCCAACTGTGCCTTCAATTCTTTGATACGATCATTATTGGGGCCTACTACCAACATGTCGTCTATATACAACAGCAAGATTATAAAATCATCTTTTTCAATCCTCTTAAAATATGCACAAGGGTCTGCATTCAGTCTACTGTATCCAAGGCTCATGATGAATGAATCAAATCTCTTATACCAACACCTTGGCACATGCTTTAAACCATACAGAGATTTGTTCAACCTACAAACCAAGTTCTTTTTGATTTTTTCTTCAAAACCTTCTGGCTGGAGCATATAAATTTTTTATTCAAGATCTCCTTAAAGAAATGCAGTTTTCACATCTAACTGCTCAAGATGCAAGTCAAATGTAGTCCACATTGCCAGGACTACTCAAATTGTAGTGAGTCAAACCACAGGAGAAAATATTTCATTAAAGTCAATTCCTCCCTTTTGAGCATATCCTTTTACCACCAATCTAGCACGATATCGCTCTATTTGATCGTCGCTACTCCGCTTGATCTTGTAAACCCATTTATTACCAATAGGATTTCTTCCTTGTGGTAGTGATACCAACTCCTATGTTTTATTCTTATGCAGAGCTTCAATTTCTTCCTGCATTGCTGCCATTCACTGAGATGCATCTGAACTATTCATTGTTTCTTGAAAAGTTGATGGCCTTCTATCCTCGGTTAAAAGATGGTATGCAATATTGCTCTCCATAATATAATCTAAGTGCCAGCTCGGTTCTCTTCTTGTACGAGTTGAACTCCGAGTATTTGAAACATCATATTCGACTGGTTCTTGCTCTCATGCTCTAGTGTAGCTTTAGAAGAATCATTTTGATCAAATCCCTTTCCACCTGTACTGTTATAGTCTTTAAATTCTCTTTTGAAGTGCTAACATCTTCTGTTTGCTCTTGATCATTATCTTCCAAGAAAATAATATCTCTGCTGATAACAATCTTGTGGGTAGTGGGATCCCACAGACAATACTCCTTTACTTCTTCAACATATCCCAAGAAAATACATCTTCTGAATTTTGGATCCAACTTCATAGTTTCTTAGGCATTGAACATCACATAGGAAGGACTTCCAAATATATGGAGGTTGGAATAATCCACTAGTTTACCAGTCCACATCGCCATTAGTACCTTCAACTCAATTGTAGTTGATGGAGATCGATTCACCACATAACAAGCAGTATTGATTGCTTCGACTCAGAATTTTTTTATCTAAGCTTGTAGTTCTCAACATCGCTCTTGTTCTTTCAAATAGAGTTATATTCATCCGCTCTGCTACTCCATTTCGTTAAGGAGTGTATGCCTTCGTGAATTGCCTTTTAATGCCTTCTTGCTTGCAGAATTCATCAAATTCTTTACTAATATAATCGCCTTCATTATCTGAGCGCAAACACTTGATCTTCTTACTAGATTCGAGTTCCACTCACACTTTGTAAAATTTGAAAGTTGGAAACACATCTGCCTTCCTCTTAATAGGAAACACCCAACATCTTCTCGAATAATCATCAATGAATGATACAAAGAAATTTGATCCTCCTAGGGACGTAACTGGTGCTTGCCATACATCAGAGTGAATCAATTCTAGAATTTCTTTGCTTCTGAACTTTGATCTTCAATCGATGTTGCTTACTCACAATACAATACTCACAAAAGGGTAGTGATACCTTTGTGAGACCTGGAAGTAGATTCTTCTCTGTAAGTATCTTCATTCCTTGTTCTAACATATGTCCAAGCTTTTTATGCCACATCATTGCAGATTTGTCATCTGGACTAGTCACCACAACGAATGTCTCTCCTTCTTGCAAAGTTACTCCCTTCAGTATGTATAGATTTGCAACAATCTTCACTGCTTTCATAAATACCAGCACTCCTTTAATCACTTTCATGATCATGTTTTGAATCTCAAATCTGAAACTGAGATCATCTAGTTATCCTACAAACAACAAATTCTTTTTCAGGCCCTTCATATGTTGTACTTTTTCAATAGCCTGAGTTGTCCCATCATATATCTTTAACTTGATGGTGCCGATACCAATGATCTTCAGAGTTTTATCATTACAGTTATACACAGATCCCCCAGAGATAGATTCACACTGATAGAATCATTCTCTTCGAGAGGTCATATGAAAAGTAGCTGCTAAATTAAGAAACCATACATCAACAAATCTTCTCTTACCTCCAATAGTCGTTATCGCTTCACAGACCATTGCACCTCCATCATCTGAAGTATTTGCCACATTTCCTTGAGAAATAGAATCTTTTTTATTCAGATTCCAACAATCCTTCCACAATTGTAGTACTTGAAATTCTTCTTACACCTGGATTTTGATCTACCACGACTATGACTCTCACTTGGGCTACGTTCCATTGATCTTCCTCTCGTCACCGCCAAGGCATCCGCTTGTTGCGAATTTGCCAACCTGTCTTCCTTATTTTTGCACCGACTCTCTTCTTCCAGAATGGCAGTTGTAATATTGTTAAAGACTAAAGTGTCTGTGTTGTTTGTTAAATTGATGACAAGTTGATCATACAAATCTGGTAAACTTTGGAGTAGAAGTTTCGCACGTTCACTTATCTCTATTGTGAGCCCTAATGATGTGAGTTAGAAAAATAGAGTATTTAAAGTATTTAAGCACTCTGTCACTGAAGTGGATTCCGTCATGTGTAAAGTATATAGTTTCCTCTTCAGAAAAATGTTGTTGTGGAGTGATTTGGCCTTGTACAATTTTGTGAGGTGATCCCATATTTTCTTCGCAATCTTCTTTTCCTCTATGTTAGATAATACTCTAGCAGCTAAAGTTAGGTGAAGATTAGCTACAACATTCCCATCCATCTCGTTCCACTTTTCATCTGTGACTAGCTGGCCGTTCACTAATGGCCGCCAGACAATTATCTTTCCTCAAAATAGCCTTCATCTTCAACTTCTATAATGAGAAATTACTCCCATTGAACTTTCAATCTCAAATTTTGTTGTCATTGCTTTTATCACGAATATAATTTAGCTCTCACTATTTCACATGAATAGTACTTGTATGTGTGAATAGTACCCTTACGTTTGAATAGTTTCGTATATGTGAATAGTACTATATAAGTATGTATGAATAGCATCGTACACGTAAATAGTACTATATACTTGAATTACAGTAACTGCACATTTTAAGTAAAAATAAATGCATGAACAGTTGTCACCTTTTGTGGTTACTGTTCACCAACTTTCACTGTGCTCACCCGAACTCCGAACGGATTACGCTAAAAAATTTGTCATAATTTTCTCACCTCGCTCTGATACCTCTTGTTGGAAAAATTGACCGATTAGAGCAGGTTCATAGCTAAATAAGATAGAAGGAATAATGAACAGACACACAAATTTTACGTGAAAAACTCCTAAATCAGGGTAAAAACTACGGGCAAGGATAGAAGAATTTTACTACTAAAAAAATTGGAGAATTACAAGGAGAAAACTAGACCCACAAAAATACATAGAATATTTTTTTTCTCTCTCTTTTTCTCTCTCACCTCACGTCTCTCTTGTTGTTCTGCCCATACTCTCTCTTTTTTCATCTCCTGCCTATTTATAGGCAGGAGAATGAAGATATGGTTGGCCAAATTGGCCAACCATTCTTTGTTGTCTTGTTTCGGTGCCTAACATGCTAACCAAGTTTGACATACTGAACATATACAAATAAAATTAAGCATGAAAAATTATCGTAAAGAGCAAATCAAGAATAACGCATCGTGTTACCTACCACAAGCAAATAACGGATATAACATCTCAGATGATGCAAATATTCAGTAAGAAACACAATTGTTTGCAACATTACTTAGGGCACTCCAATTAGGAAAGTTCAAGGAAATAAACATCTTTCAAGAAGCTCCTATGATCGTAAACACCTTAGACAACCCCATGACTATGTGCTCATGCAAAGTCTGTCTTTTAGCAAAAAGTATGAAACCTCCCACCAAGTTCAGGGTACCACTAATTTTATAAACTTATAATAAACCAAGACTAATAGTTTTGTCAAATCATATGCAAGAAAAGTCATGGAAAATTTTCATCTTGAGTTGCCATTCAGCAGAATTACAGAACAGGTTATATAGACAATTGCAACTTATGCAAAAACTGTAGGTAAAATAAATAAGGAAATCAGCTGTGTAGGCTAACCTTCCCAGCAATATCAGGAGCTGACCCATGTACCACTTCAACAAGAGCAATACCTCCCTCACCAGTATTACAGCTGCATAGGAAGTCAAATGTTGTTGGATAAACTAGATGTGACTAAAACTAAAAGTAAAAAAGGATCCTTAGTACCTTGGTGTTAAGCCCCGGCCAAGAACCAATCCTGCACAAAGGTCACTAATTATGTCACCATAGAGGTTGGGCATCACTAATACATCGAAAGTGTCGGGTTCTTCACAAGTTGTACATACATAAATAAAACATAATTAGAGAAATTCCTTGGCTTTGTCATCAATATGCAAGCAGTTTCACAAACAGGAAGGAAAACTTCATTGGTTTTCTTTCTTAGTGGAGAGAAGGCAGAAGAAATCATTTCCTCATCCAGTCTAAGTTTAAAGATATCCAAAAAGGAAAATTATTATACCATCATACAGCAGTTGTCGATAACAACTTCCTTATATACAATCTCCAGATACTTCTCAACAACCTCATGACAGCACTGCAAAAAAAAAACAAACTTAACTTACAAATAAATGGTTAAAATCATGGGATTTGCAACAAACTAAAATTTTCAAATACCATACCTTTAGAAAAAGGCCATCAGTTTTCTGCATAATGTTAGCCTTGTGTATGGCAGACACTACCTCACGTCTATAGGCCTTTGCATAATGGAATGCATATTCAGCAACCCTTAAACTTGCCTGACGAGTAATGATTTTTAGACTTTCAACCACGCCTCTGACCACCTAAAACCAAAGAATACATATTGTGTTTATTCAATATATTGAGTATTTGTTTGCTTAGGTTAATTCAACAACAAAAGGAACTTACTTGATGTTCAAATCCACTGTATTCCCTTCAGTATTCTCACGAATGGTGATAAGATTAACATTGTCATACCCTGTTTTGTAACCAGGAAGACTGTAACAAGTTCTTACATTGGCATACAAATTAAGTTCCCTTCTAAGAGTAAGGTTCAAAGAGCGATGGCCTTTCCCAATTGGTGTAGCCATCGGTCCTTTCAAACTTACCCTATTCCGTCGCACAGATTCAAAACTTTCCCACGTTAGGAAACTCTGGGTTCTAGGGTCTGTTTGATCCCCAACATAGTGCTCTTCCCATTCAATTGACACCTCAGCAGCTTTAAATATCTGCAATGATGGAAACTAGGACATTTAGACATAAAATGAACCAAGAACAGAAATACATAAATTAGGCTACAATCATAATTCATAAGTAATAACAAAAATACTAGATATGACAACTTTGTAATACGTGGTACAGACCTTATTACGTACCCAGGATCATACATGAAAGGATTAAAAACGAAAGTAATGCGAAATACCTGATTTCGGTTTCATATCTGATTTCGATGTCGTTTTCGAGCTCTAAACGATCACGAATCTCCAAGAACCTTTATGAAAAATGTTTACTGACACGAAGTTTAGGCCTTTCTACAATTTTCTCAAAACATAAGGTCTTTTAATGGGTCAGAGAATCCTTATGCTTACGATTGATATGAGCAACTGCAGAAGACCTTAACCTTTATATATAGCTTTCATATCGGGCTTCCCCATAACAAGACCCATGTGGATCTGGTCCATACTACATAGGATTCATTTTTTACCAGACTTTGACCCATTAATCTAGATCATTTATTAGGCCACTTTATTATCTTTATCTGGACCAAATCACATAACTTAACCGATAATTTATTGAAAACCAAAAAATGCAATTAATAGTTGTCCAACTTTATGGGAAAGGACAAAATTGTCCAACATTATCCCCTTTGGACAAGCATTAATTGCAGTTTTGACTCTAGTTTAAAAACAGTTGCATTTTTACATCCCACAGCTTTGGCAGATCGCTTAGCCTCATTCATCTTCGACGCAAGAGCGCTCGATCAGTGAGCTATTACGCACTCTTTCAAGGGTGGCTGCTTCTAGGCAAACCTCCTGGTTGTCTCTGCACCCCTACCTCCTTTATCATTGAGCGGTCATTTAGGGGCCTAAAAACTCGATTAAGCCACCCTACTGAATTAGTCGACTAGGTTTAAAAACAAAACATTTGATCCAAAGATATTGAACGTCCATCATTCTGTCTTGCAAGGCTTTCGATACCAAAAAGTATCAAATGCGTGTGTCATGTGTGGCACAGATCCAATACAATCACGTATACCTAATACCTCACTAACCTGAATGGGAAAATGGAGTTTGGCAAACTAGAATGATACCTTTATGATCGAAATTATATCGTCTTCATTTGTAGGTCTCGATTCCTCCAACTTTATGCTAAACCGCATATGTTAAACTGCATTAGAGAAATCTTGTTTTCTCTCATGGAATGCTAAAGTGCATTAGAGAAAACCTTTATGTTCTCCAACTGAATGTTAAACTACATTAGAGAACAACTTTATGGGATTAAAAACTTATATCCCCTATATCATGTCAAATTATTGGATACTTGTACTAGAACTGTTTGCGTCTAAATGAAATAGACACAAGGTCAATCTGTGTATATGCCCAATGACCTTTAAATGCTTAAGATCGACACAAATCTTAAGACTTTCATACATATTATGACAATATATGATAACACGTATTACTGAGGATAAACGATGATCATCTCTATTGATGA
Source organism: Erythroxylum guanchezii (assembly GCA_025629825.1). NCBI lineage: Eukaryota > Viridiplantae > Streptophyta > Magnoliopsida > Malpighiales > Erythroxylaceae > Erythroxylum > Erythroxylum guanchezii. Next base: position 1,197 of record JAOTAX010055140.1, on the reverse strand, counting down.
ACCATCATACTGTTATAGCACATCAAAATGTGCAAATGTACATGGAGCAAACATAAAGATCCGCTAATAACATTGTCTAAAGACGTCAAAACACTCATACTGTATACTTGTACCACAAACACAAGTGGGCGAAGTCCTTTAGTTAAAGGATCATCTTACAGTTCCTCAATTCTTAAATGCTCAAGACCTTAATGTCACCTTTTGTATCAACACCTTTATGACTATATAATTGACCTTTAAATGCTAAGATTATGTGATATTCTTTGTTGTTATTAAACAACACGACAAGAAGATTACCACAGTACAACCAAATGGGTCTAGCCACTTAATCAACCACAGAAAACTTAGAAATCAAGTTTCTGAGCTAAACCGTCTGTGAAGCAGCCCCATAACATGCACTCTGCATGCATAGTCGAGGAAGTTACCTTGCCTTCTTGACACACTTCCACGACATTGTACCATCTGCAAACTCAAAACTATAACCTTAAGAGGACTTTTGATCATCCGGACACATAGCTAAAATCTGAATATGAATTCCCTATGAGGTTTAGTCTGTTGACTTTTCTATATGTCAACATATAATCCTTATTTTCCTTTAGTATCTCAGCACTCACTAGATTGTATTCTATGAGAGGTCTGATGAGTGTTGAGATTTGTTCTGGTGAAGCTGAATACTTAGGATAGAAGATCACCAAGGTCCTTCATGTCAAAGTTCTTGACCAAAAGTTGCCTAACCTCATACAACATGGTCAAGTAATTTGACGTGAGTAATATATCATCCACGTGCAATAATAGGAAGATAATTTTGCTACCCTTGACCTTATAGTACAACATCTTTTTAACTTTATTTTTTTCATAAAGTTGAAAGAGGTCATAACCTCATCAAATGTAAGGTCTCACTTTTAGGAGGTTTGATATAAACTACATATTGATCTGCATAACACGCAAATCATGTCAGTCCCATATGGATCTTGAAATCCTTCAGATTGTACCATATAGACCATTTCATAAAGGTCTTCATTCAGGATAGCAGTTTTGACACCCATCTGATATGGCTCTATATCATCATGAGCTATAATTGCCTTAATCACTCAAAATGTAGCATCCCACGCCCGACGAAAAGGGTAAAATAGTAAATTGGCTAGGGGTGAGAGTGATTGGGACTAATTGGAAATTTTCCTGCATACTGGTATTGGT
>JAOTAX010055121.1:0-10182 GCA_025629825.1 Erythroxylum guanchezii | reverse complement strand
ATGGACCAATACCATTCAATTCAATCCTTTTGAACTTCCATATATATCTATATCTCTATCATTCATCTCATCTTTCAGGTATCCCTTATTGCATCTCACCATGGTATATTCGAAATCAAAACATCCAAATTCATCAAGACATTTTAATCTTAATTTCCACTAACACATTCTTATAATCAATCATACTCTTGTCACCGAAATCAAATAATCTAATTCATGAAAATACATTTACATCTTTATCACATTCTCACTAATTCAATTCTATCCATCCAAACTCTTAACAATTTCTCATACATATGACTTATACACATGCGCGCACGTAAGATCCTAATACTGGCACTCTGATACCATAATTGTTGGGGCCCGATTTTGGAACCGAACCCCAACCGGAAAACGAAAAACGAAAAATGGAAAAAAAAAACTAAAAAACTAAAAACAAAAGCCGAAGGCGAAAATGAAGGGCCAAAAGCAAAACGAATAACAAAACAGGTCAAAAAGCTTGCAGAAGCGAAAGGAATGATCAAGAGAAAAACAAACCGGAAAATCAAAGGAATCGAAAGATCGCAAATCAAACTTAAGTCAAAGTCCGACATCCGAAAATGTGTCCTTTAGAAAAATTAGCGTTGGAAACTCGGGACACACTCGGTCTAAACTAATCCAAATTGGTATAATTTTTTTTTCATTCAATAACATTCAGAACATTTCAATGCCCCATTTGAAATTCATCAATTCCAATTCCTCAATCCATTTTATTCTTCAAATTCTATCATATCTCAAATCTCATCATTTAAAAAACAATCTAATGATTTTTAGAAGGGTTCTATATGAGGGGCCTTTTAAGTTAGAAGAAGCCTACTAAGTTAAGAGGAGGTCTCAAAACTAAGAGGAGCCTTCTAAAGTAGAAGTAACCTACTAAAGGTTCGGACTAGAAGTAGCCTATAAAAAAGAAGTAGCATAAAATAATTATATAGATATTTTATGTTTATCTTTATCAAGTTTAGTTTCAATGTACATAGGAGTACCTATAGGTTTGGCATTTTTGAAGTGGTACTTCTTAATGAGTTCCTTTGTGTATTTGTCTTAGCTAATGAAGATCACTTTCTCTATTTCTAACTCCCCCTACATTAATGCTGAGAATTCTTTTCTCTTTAGAAGTTATTCTCAAAAAGAAAATTACTTAACCTCTCATAGCATGCTCGAGGGGTTGTTTTAGACCATACAGGGCTTTAGTCAACTTCATCACGTAATTAAGATGGTTTCCATCTTCAAAGCCTGGAGGTTCTTAACAAACACTTTTTCGGTAATATATCCATTTAAGAAGGAACTTTTGACATCCATTTAGAACAACTTGAAGTTTCTATAACATGTGAAGGTAAGTAAATTTCTAATCAATTCCATTCTAGCAACAGGTGCATAAGTTTCATCAAAATCAATACCTTCCTATTGATTATAACGTTGAGCTACAAGTTTAGCTTTGTTTCTTACCACCTTACCATTTTTGTCAAGTTTGTTTTAAAAACCCAACAAGTTTTAATGACTTACTTGTTTTGCGGATGAGGTACTAGATTCTAAACTTTGTTTTTCTCAAATTAATTCAATTCATCTTTCATTGTTGAAACCTAATTTTCATCAATAAGAGCCTCTTCAACAGTCTTTGGTTATAATTATGAGATGAGGGTGAGAAGGTTATTCTTGAAGGATGATTCGGTTCTTAGACTTTTAGAGGGGTCTCCTAGAATGTACTAATATGTATTAAGACTCTCCATTCTCTTAGTGTTCTTCGTTGTATAGGCTCCTACTGAGAGGAAGGAGCCTCCTCTATCCTAGCTTTAGAAGGACCTTCTTAATCTTGTAATTTTGAAGGTAGTATAGGTGTTTTTTGAGTCTGCGATGTATTTTTAGGGGACAAGGGATGCTCTTCATCATCTGAATCAGTTGATGTTGTCGAGGGTAGTGTTTCATCAAATACTACATGTATTGATTCTTCTATCTTCTTTGTTCTTTTTTTGTAAACTCTAAATCCTTTACTGGCAATACTATAGCCCAAAAGATGGCTTCATCTGATCTTGCATCAAACTTTCCAATATTATCTTTTCCATTATTTAGAACGAATCGCTTGCAACCAAATGCTCAAAAGTAAGTGACATTTAGTTTTCTTCCTTTCCACAACTCATAGGGGTCTTTTTCATAATGGGTATTGTAAGGCACTTGTTAAGAATGTAGCAGGCAGTTGACATGGCATCTGCCTAGTAACCATGAGGTAGACCACTTTCGCATAGCATTGTTTTGGCCATATCAACGAAAGTCCTGTTCTTTCTTTCAACCACTCCATTTTGCTAAGGAGTCCTTGGGTATGAAAAATTATGAGTCATTTATTATCATAGAAATCTTCAAACTTTCTATTATAAAATTCTTCTTCATGATCATTATGAATTGAAGTAATGCAGTATCCTTTTTAGATTTAAATTTTTCTGCAAAACTTCTCAAAAACTTCAAAAGCATCATCCTTATTTGATAAGAAGTAAACCCATGTAAAATTGAAATAATCATCTACTAAAACAAAAAAGTAATGTTCACCACTAAAACTTTGATTCCTAGTGGGACCAAATAAATCCATACGAACAAGTTCAAGCAGTTGGTTAGTAAACACAATTTTTTTGGGAGGAAAGTTGCTTCTAACTTGTTTACCTTTTAAACAAACCTCACAAAACTTATTGCTTTCAAACTTCAAAGTCGGTAGTCCTCTTACTAACTCATTTTTGGAAAATTTTAATAGAATGCTCAAGCTAGCATGTGCAAATCTTCTGTGCCAAATAAAAGAAACCTTTTTTATAGAAACAAAACACTTAACATTTTGCGAAGATATATCTTCCAATTAAGCACATTATATGTTCTGATTTCTAGGACCAAAAAATACAATATTGTCATTAAGATTATCAATAATTTCACAGTGTGATGCATAGAAAGTAACTTTATAAACCTTATCACATAATTGACTTACACTCAAGAAGTTATGTATCAATCCATCAACGTACTGAACATTATCAATAGAAGCAAAGTTAGAGTCACTAATTTTACCAAATCTAGTGACTTTTGCTTTGTTTTTATTCCCAAAGACAACATTACCTCCTCTTTTCTTTCAATGTAGTTGAAATGTGAAATTTCACCTATCATATGTCTCAAACAACCACTATCAACTATCTATTGATTTTCTCTTGTCTTCATTTTGAACCATATCTATAGAAAGTATTATCTCATTTTAGGTACCAACATTTTTCTGGGTCCTTTCAGGTTAATAGCTTGACCTTTCGGTCTCCAAACATACATTTGAGATAAATTCTCCATTTTACAAAATTTACAAGAATGACTAATGTGACCATGTCTACCACAGAAGAAGCATAAAACAGATGAATGTGAATTGTTATAATTTCTACTATGTATCAAGTTCTTGTTGTTTTGGGTATAGCTACTGTTGGAATTAACAAAAAGTTATTGTATGGCCTAACATTATTATTTTCATTGGAACCTATTCCAACTTTATCAAAAATGCATTTACCACTTCCAAGAAGTGCATCAAGGTTGTTTCTTCCATCAACGAACTTTGCAAGATCTTTTTTTAGAGATAAGATTTTTCCTGCATATTTCTCTTTCTCAAGGTTTAGGGCGATAACCTTTTCTTCTAGCAGTCTCACTTTACTAGAATCATTCTCAAGAAAAATATTTTCTAACTTGGCTAATCTTTCTTCCATAACTTCCTTTTCAGAAAACTTTTTCTTATAATTTAAGCTTACTCTTCAAGGATGCTTCATTGTTCTTAGAGTTCTTAACTTCTTTGAAATACTCCACTCTCAATTTTTTGTACTAATCCTACAGTTTATGATATGCATTTCTCAATTCATCAACTTCAATATCATAGTCATAATAATATACCTTATTGTCTCCTAATTCAACCATGAAGTAAACAATGTTGACTTCTTCTGGCTCCTCTTTTTCGAAGTTTTCAAAATCTTCATTTGACCAGGCTGCAGTCATCACTTACTTCCTGGATTTTTTTCTTTATTTTGTCCTTTTCAAAAAGGGGACATTCTGGTATTGTATGTTTAGGCTTATTGTAGTGATAACATATGATTTGATTATTTTGTGCATTGTTATTGCTGCTGCTGTCTTTTAATAGGGACTTGTTGTTTTCAACTTTCTTGTTCCCTTCTTTTTTCTTCATTAGCTTCTTTTTATAGAAACGGGTATATTTCCTGACTATGAAATTGAATTCGTCATCTTCATCTATTTGCAACTCAGTGTCGCTTTCATCACCGATTGATTCATCAGTTGCTTTTAGTGTCATTGCTCTTTTGCTTGAGGATCCTCCATCTTGCCTAAGCTCGGCTTCATAGGTCATCAAGTTTCTTATTAGCCAACTGAGTGAGATGGTATCAAGATCCGTGTTTCTTATTAGCCAGTCGAGCAAGATGGTATTGAGATCCTTTGCAATTTCAAGGGCTGTCACCTTGGTTTCCATTCCTTTGGTAGTGATCTTAGAATCTTTGTTACAAGTTCATCATTGGGATATATCTTTCCCAAGTTCTTTAAGGTCGTGATGATGTTATTGAACCATCTGAAGAGTTCATATGTGGTTTCTCCCTATTTCATGCCAATATTTTCGTATTAATGCACTAAAAGGCTTATTCTATGTTTCTTTACCTCATTCACTCCTTCAAAGGTGACTTGTAGTTTACCCAACATTTCCTTTGCTGTAGAGCAGTACAATATCTTCACATATTCTTCAAGAGATAGTGCACAAATTAGATGATGTTTTGCTTTAGCGTTCAGCTATGCATTTCTTCTTTTAACATCAGACAACACTTCTACGTTTTCTGTAGCAAGAAGTGTAGCTCTAACTCTGATGAAATTTTAGACTTCTATATCTACTGATTAGAGATAAATTGTCATTTTATCTTTCCAGTATGAGTACTTATTTCCATTGAAGTAAGGAGTCCTTGAGACAAATTGTTATTCAAGGCTTCTCAAATTATTTTCCATGATCTATCTCGTGTCGTAAAAAACAATAAACCTTGCTCTAACACCAAATGATAAAGCAAATACACGCAAGAGGGGGATGAATTGTGTAAAAAAAAATTTGCAAGATACTTTAAAAAAGGATAATATCCTTCTAAACAAAATAAGTCTATAAATAGGAAAGCCCTATCAACTTTTGAAAAGATCTTGTTAATGAGGAAAACAAAAGCCTACGTCTAGTCCCTAAGTATTCAACTTGAGTATTTCACTGTAAAATCCAAGTAGTAAATTTTCACGAACCTCTCGAAGCCCATAAGTACATATTTTTCAAGGTTCTTCAACCTTTCACACTCGTATTGAACAAAACTTTATAAGCTCTCAACAATAAATATATAGAGGATTTAACAGTCTCTCTCAATAGAGTGATTTCACTTTCTAAGGCACAAAGAATTTGGTAAGACTTTCAAGAATATTAACGCTGCTAGGATATTTTGCAAGTCTCGTGCATTATGTAAATGTAGTGGCTTTTCCTTAAGTAGACATTTTCCTCAACTAGCCATTGCTTAATCTACGATATCTTTTCTTCAATATTCAGAAGTTAAGAAGAACATTTTGTCAAGGCTTCGGAAGCTGATTATTTGAATTCGTAAAAAACTCTTTTGGATGTTGTGGAACCAATTTTGAATAAACAAGTTCATAAAGAAGGTTCCTACAAGAAAGGAAACAATTTTCCTATGATTTTATTTCCTTTTAAGAATTATATTGTTGCCTATATAGGGAAATAAATCCAGTTTAAATTTTTAAATATTATAAATTTATTGTCAAGATTGATAAACATAACCTTTGAGCTAATGGGTCTGTCCATTGAAATCACTTCATTCTAATGCTAATTAATTGATAATTCTAATGCTAATTAATCACTTATAATATGTAAAGAAACCTTGCCTACATGTTAAGAATCTCAATGGTTTAGTTTGTTCTTGTGGATGTGTGAAGTCTCCTAAATCATATGTTTTCATTGTTTCCATTGCTAACATAAAATATATTTTAATTTCTACTTGGTTCTTTTGGTCTAGTTATCTTGTCGATGAATTTGAGGTGGAGTCATAAGTCTAGTTTAAGTGTTATATCAAGCATAACATCCTTTTTCTATTTAGTTGTGTGTTTCTTTGATCGAGGACGATAAAAAAGCTACGTGCGAGAGAATTTGAAAAGTTTAAATTATTACATCTTGTATTCTCCTAAATTTAGTCCATTTAGTTATTTTTATTACACATTTGTGCATGATTATTCAAATTTTATTAATTAAGACCTAAAATTATTTATTCTAAATTTTACTATAAAATTGGCCTAAGTTGAACTGTTTTTATTAGGCTTAATAGATTGATGTTTTTTGGAGGAGGGACGAAACACACAACACCAGCACAAAGATAAAATACCAAAATGACATTCAAAATTAAAGAAGCAAAGCGAAAGACGAAAACGACGAAAACAGATGAGGAAAACACCAGCAACCCAAATACATAGCAGTCCATGCTAAAAACGCATAGTAGCAGAAATAATATGCAGCTAGACAGCCAAGAAAAATGCAACACCACATAAGATAAAACGTAGAACATGAGAATAGAATGTAAACGCTACAATAGATGAGAAATGCATCAAAACAATAGCCAAGATGAACAACAATGCAGAAATGAAAATGTACAACAAGGAAAAATACAAAAACACAAACAGCAAGAAGAAAATGACAGCTCAGAAGGATAGTAAATAAAGAGAACAAATGAGAACAAAGAGGAATAAAACACATAAATTAGCCAGAAATGCATAGCAGCTGGGAAGAGAAAAAGCATCGCGTAAACTGCACTCAACATAGAAACGTAAACAATGCAGTAGTAGAAAATGAAGCGAAACGTAAAATTCCCAACAGACCTGACGTTCTCTCTTCAAAATGAAAGAGTTAAGATGAAGCTTATTAAAGAGCCATCAAAGTGCGGCTTTTGCGTGTCTCAAGAGCCAACAAAAAGAAAATAGTGGTAAGAGTAAGGATCAAGCATATCACTTCAATTGAGAATAAAAACAATCTCATAAGAACTTGAGAGCTATTGGGGAAGAAAGCTAGTATAAGGAGGTGTTCGGGTGGTACGAGAGTTACATAGCCATTAGAATTGAGCTGATTTAATACTTTTAGAGAAGCATTTCACGGTTCAAGCTATCGGGTCAAAGTCGTTGTCGATCTATTGATTCCAGGCTATCAATAGAATGAGTCTCTCTCACTCTTACTCTTTTTGTATCTAGTTCTTCAAACTTAATTTAAAAGATTTCAACGACTAAATTCTGCAAAATTAGAATTTGGAATTTTAGAGTGGTATAGTAAAATTGATCGATGAGAAAACTTTTAGCCCTTACATGCTCCGTTTCTGCTAGGTTTAAATGTTTACATGTGATTTTCCTGCATCTTATTATATATTTGTTGATTCTATAAGTTTCAAAGGTTAAAAGTTGAAGGCCTATAATATCCTTGAAACAAAGTTATGAATACCGTACCAGGCTCAATACTGAATTGAGTTTTGATACGGTACTATATCAGTACCGGTCAATATCGGATACCGTTTCGGATAATTTTTTAAATTTATGAAATAGTCCCTAAAATTTTTAAAATTCGCAAAATAGTCCAAACCGAATAACCATGAACTAAACCAACACAAATGACAATTATTTCAGAATTCAGATACACAAACACAAACACAACCAATTCAATTCAGTATTCAGAATTTCAGATCACATTCCAACTCTAACCAATTCATTTCATACACAAACACAACCTAACCCAAGCAATTTAGTATCCAGATTCCAGAATCCCAGATCATGCAACAACATAAAAAACACCGTCTAGCACTCCAACCAACTCCAACACCATGCATCATCCAACCAAAACCATCATCCTAATTCCAACATTCCAATGATCCAATCCAACATAACAAAGATTTTAATTAACCATGAAATTTTTGAAATAAAAAAAAAATCAAAAAACCAATTTCGGGTCTTTAATGGGTCTTCAGGTTTTGTCACAAGTCAGAGTCTGGACACGTCTCTGGTGAATTCGGGCAGAGAAGGCGGTGGTGTCTTCAGGTCCCCGTGAAGGAAGCATCTTCTTCAATTGATGCTAAGGGAGGATGAGCGAAGAAGGCGTAGGCCAGAGCAGAGACGGCGACGCGACGGCGGCAACAGTTAGACGCGACGGTGAGAAGAGAAGAGGCAGACGACGCACAGAGAAGAGGAGGTGGCACAAAGACGAGAGAAGAGTGAAGAACAGTTGGGGCGGGGGGAAGGGTTGGGGATTTTAGGGTTAAATTTAAAAAATTTGCAATTTGGTCCTTGAATTTTTGGGAATTTACGGTATTAGCCAGTATGTTCTGGTACTGTCGATACCGGTCGGTATCGAATGAAAACCACCGGTACCGATGGTGGCCTGTACTGTTTCGTTTGGCCGGTACCATCCAGAATGGTACGGTATTCCAAACGTTGCTTTGAAAAGAAGAAATACAAGAAATACACATTTTGAACTATTGTGCAGATGGTTATGCATCCTGTGTTTTTGCTTGATTATGATTAATCTATGCCTTAGGAACTAGTCACCTATACTTAGTCATGTTTGGGTATGTCTAGGGGAGTTATTTAAATGCTATAAGGGAATTAGAAAACCTATTGAAGTTAGTTTTCTAAAGCAGCAATTTTAGAAATATGCAACTTGAATTTGAAAGTGTTATTGTTAGACTATTTATGCAATCAGATTTAAGAACTGATAGTTTGCTGCTATTTTCTTGCTTTCTCAAAATGCTTTTGACATACGTTTAAGTCTATTATGCCTGGAAATTCTAGTGAAAGATGATGAGATTAAATTGAACTTGAAAGAAGCAATCTTGAATGTTCAAAGAAGCTAACTTTGCATTATTTGCTCTCTATTTTTTAGCTGTGTATTATGTTCTGATTTTCTGATGTGTTAACTTGATTTTAGCTTGTTTAAGTGCCAAAAATGATAAATGACAACTCACATGTTGGGTTATTAAAGGGATTTAAGTAGAATACAATTTTTGAAGTTTAATGAGATGAAACTAGTAACTAACATGTTATTTTAGTGTAAAAATTCCACATCTGATTTATCGGGTTGTATGATCATAATTTTCTAATTTAAGGGCTGAAATTTGGTAAATAAAATGGGTACAAATTATGCTTGAGTTTGAGCTAAATTAAACATTAAATTATAGGTGTTTTCACCTTATTCTTGTGGGCTAAATTTTTCTAAACAAATTTTAGTTTGTTTGGAATTATAGATACATACATTTACTTGTTAATGCTCTTATTGAGTAAAAACGTTCATTTGCATTTGAAATTTTAATAAACAACACTCTTTTTGTTAGATTGACTCTTATTTCACCTAGGAATAAGGTATTAATTTGTATACATTTAAATGACACATACCAACAAACAAATCCCAATACGAAGCCACCACACTCCATTTATAAGTATGTGAAATAACTTCTTTTTTTTTCCATTGGAGACAAAAGGGTAGTGAAAAGGAATGAAGAGGAAGATTATATCACCTCCTTAGGCTAGCCCCAGAATTTTTCTCCATGGAGCCGACTTTTCCTATAATGTAGGAGTCGAAACGATATTTCACTTACATTTTAGATTCATATCATATGCAGGTAATAGCACATGTTTTTGCCGAAGTGTTTGCTGAATCTTACCGTTATCCAGAAAAAGAAAGTCATTTCAAAGGAATTCTCGAATACGATGATGTGAATCAAAAACGGCCCAATATTGGGTTGATTGAACCAAAACAAACTACCTGAAGGTTGAACAACCAGGTCTCCTTTCATTGCCACATATTTCTCAACATCCTTATGAGCCAACTGGGTAATTACATGTTTCAGTTTGGTGCCCACGACTTGTAAGAGCTGTTAAGGTAAGAAAGAAAAAGCAATAACCTCTTTTTTGATATCCATACCACTAGAAAATGATATGTATTAGTGAAATAATGCAAGATCGAATCTAAGCATAGCAGAAAGAATTTAAATTTTTTCATACAACTAACTTTAACAAAATTTAATTAGAAACATAAAACAAGAAATTGACAAAGCTATACTAACCTGTTTCGATTTCTTGTTA
>JAOTAX010055102.1:0-10184 GCA_025629825.1 Erythroxylum guanchezii | reverse complement strand
TGATTTTCAGTAGTTTTTGTGAAAAGAACAAGTATCTTTTAAACAAACTTGTTTACGAAGGGGATCAATGAAAAAGAATACACAATTCAACCCCCGCTTCTTTTGCATTCGTATATCATTATTAAGTCCTGTTTTAACGTGTGATTCACTTCAAACATAAGACAGTGGAGTTTGAACTAGATAATGGAAGAAAGGTGATGTTTATGGGAGACAGAAAATTTAGCTCATCGAGGATTGTTTCGGCTTTGATGGCAAAGAAAATAATGAGTAAAGAGTGTGAAGCATTTTTGGCCTATGTGGTAGACATGAGGGCAGATAGCGGGAAGTTAGAAGATATATCAGTGGTCATGGAATTCCTAGATGTCTTTCCCGAGGAGATACCAGGACTACCTCCACCTAAGGAAATTAAATTTCCCATTGAGCTCCTTCCGGGCATAATGCCAATTTCGATTCTGCCTTATAGAATGGCTCCGGTGGAATTAAAGGAGGTTAAGGAACAATTGGAAAATTTGTTGGAAAAAGGATACATTAGGCCGAGCTCTTCACCTTGGGAAGCTCCGGTACTTTTCGTGAAGAAGAAAGACGGATCATTACAGATGTGTGTGGATTATAGGAAGCTTAACCATGTCATCATCAAGAACAGATATCCGCTTCCACACATAGATGACTTGTTTGATCAGTTGCAAGGGGAAAGGGTTTTTTCGAAGATAGATTTGAGATCAAGTTATCATCAGTTGAGGATAAAAGAGTTCAATGTGTCAAAGACTGCTTTTAGAACACATTATGGCCACTTTAAGTTCTTGGTCATGCCTTTTGGGTTGACGAATGTACCTGCAGCTTTCATGGACTTGATGAATAGAGTCTTTAAGCCTTTCTTAGACCAATTTGTCATTGTCTTTATTGATGATATTTTTTCTATTTTAAGAGTGATAACAAGCATGAGGAACGTTTGAAAATTTCTTTGGAGATAATGAGGAAGGTTGAAGCGGTTGTGAAATAGGAAGCACCTAAGAATGTAGCTGAAGTGAGAAGTTTCTTGGGATTAGCCGGGTATTAAGAAGGTTTGTGGAGGACTTTTTCACAATAGCAGCTCCACTTTCCAAATTGACAAGGAAGAATCAAATATTTGTATGGACAGATGAGTGCCAAGGCAGTTTTGAAGAATTAAAGAACAAGCTTACAACTGCACCGATTTTGACTTTGCCTTCGGGTAGTGACGGATATATAGTGTTTAGTGATGCCTTAAGGAAGGGATTGGGCTGTGTGTTGATGCAAGGTGATAAAGTGATTGCTTACGCTTCTAGGCAATTAAAGCCCTATGGCATAAATTATCCTACGCATAATTTGGAGTTAGTTGCCATAATTTTTGCGTTGAAGGTATGGAGACACTATTTATATGGAGTCACCACTAGGGTGTTTATAGACCACAAGAGTCTTAAATATCTGATGAGCCAAAAGGAGTTGAATTTGAGACAAAAAAGGTGGTCAGAGCTGTTGAAAGATTATGATTTGATGATAGATTACCACCCGGGGAAAGCTAATGTAGTAGCGGATGCACAGAGTAGAAAGTCTACTATGGCACATGTGGAGACAGTATATCTCCCTTTGTTGAAGGAATTAGCCAAACTTAAGGTAACATTGAGGCAAATTGAGTCTGATTGTGTATTGGCTCACTTTAGAGTGAGGCCAGTATTAAATGAGAAGATTAAGCAATTTCAGGAATAAGATGAGTATTTAAGTAGGCTCTGAGAAGAGATTAAAAGTGGTAATCCTTCTGACATAAAGCTCAGAGAAGATGGATTGATGGTGGTAGGTAACAGATTGTGTATTCCAAACATGTTGGAGTTGAAAGATCAGATTCTTGATGAGGCACACAATACACCTTATGCTATGCACCCAGGAAGTACGAGAATGTATAGAGATTTGAAAGAGCATTTCTGGTGGAAAGGAGTGAAGAAAGAAGTTGCGAAATATGCTAAAAGATGCTTAATGTGCCAGCAAGTTAAAGTTAAACACCAGGCACCTTCAGGTAAGCTTAAACCTCTACCGATTCCGGAATGAAAATGGAAGAAGATTACGATGGATTTCTTGATGGGATTGCCGAGGACTAGGAGGAAGCATGATGCAATATGGGTAATTGTGGATAGACTAACTAAGTCCGCACATTTCTTACCAATTAAGCAGATAGATTCTTTGAATGCTTTGGCAAAGAAATATGTGGATGAAATAATCAGACTTCATGGGGTTCCAAGCTCAATAGTCTCAGATAGAGATCCTAAGTTCACCTTCAAATTCTAGGAAAGCTTACATGAGGCTTTGGGAACCAAGTTACACTTTAGTACAGCTTTCCATCCACAAATTGATGGTCAATCAAAAAGGACAATACGGACATTGGAGGCAATGTTAAGAGCTTGTGTCATGGACTTCAAAGGTTCATGGGATGATCATTTAACTTTAATCGAGTTTGCATACAATAATCCCTATCACTCAGGAATTCAGATGGCACCCTATGAAGCTTTATACGGTAGGTAAAAGGAGGTTTTTAGGGCCTGAGTTGGTGCAAGTCATAGTTGACAAGATTAAATAAGTGAAGTAGAGAATTATAGCAGCTCAAGATAGGATGAAAAGTTATGAGGATGCACATAGAAGGGAGATGAAAATTGAAGTTGAAGACAAAGTCTTTCTTAGAGCTTCTCCATGGAAAGGAGTTTTGAGATTTGGTAAGAAGGGCAAGCTTGATCTAAGATACATAGGCCCATATGAGGTCATTGAGAAGATTGGGCCTTTAGCCTATAAGTTAGCTTTGCCACTAGAGTTGTCCAAGTTTCATAATGTTTTCCACATATCGATGTTGAGGAAGTATCGATTCGATCCTTCGCACATAGTTCAACCTTCGGAGGTTCAATTAAGGGAGGATTTGACGTATGAAGAACAACCAGTGGAGATTTTAGATTCAAAGGTAAAGGTTTAGAGGAACAAGACTGTGAAGCTGGTTAAAGTTCTATTGAAGAACCATTCTATAGAAGAGGCCACGTGGGAACCGTTGAAGACCATGAGGGAGAAGTATCCACACCTCTTTAATGTCTCAGGTAAGAATTTCGAGGACGAAATTCTTTAAGGGGGAGAATTGTTGGATTCCGAAATTTTTCTTTAAGTTAAGCATGATTTAAAAAAATTCTTGAGGTTTATTGGATTAATTATTTATGGAGTTAATTGTTATGTCAAAGTTAGTAGGATTTATCGAATAGGTAAGTGGATTTAAAGTGCTAATGTAATAAGGATGTTTAAGGACATTTTTGGGAAGACACTTAAGGTTAAAAGAACATAAGCTTATAAGGAAGGGTAGAGTGGACTTTTGGACTTATTAAGGGTAGAAATGGAAGAAGAATATGTTGTCTTATTTGTTAAGAAGAGAAAAATGTTGAATTGAAGGGAGAGAAGGGTGAAAAACGAAAATAAGAGAGAAGAAGAGAGGTTTCGGTGAAAGAAGAAAAGAAGAGAAATCAAGCTTGTTAAGGTAAGTTAACCACTTTTCTTCTTGCTTTATTAAAGAAATGGGTTGTGTTGAGGATGAAGGAGTTAGAGAGAAAAGGGGTTTGTGTAGTGAATGAAAGGTTTGTGTTGGAAGAAGATGAGTTAGGAGAACCAAGTGATTTTAAGGTTTTTCAACTAGATCTTAGGTTTTCTAACCTAGATGTACTATGGATAGGTTAGATTTGAGCTTAATTTGTGTGCATTGAAATTTTTGTGATTTTTGAAGTCTAAAAATTTTATTGGAATGTTGTTTTGAATGGAACCTTGGTTGTTTTAGGAAACCAACGGAATCCTACCCAAGAGCAAGGAAAAAGGCAAGCTTGACTTAGATTTTCGCAAGCTAACTAGGTGGGTAATGTATTTTTAGTTATTGTGTAATTGGGAAAATTCTTGCCGATGTGTGTGTATATTAATTTGCTTGAAATTGGATTGTTATGACTTATTGGAAATGCATGATGCATTGTGATTATGTTATACCTTGAAAGAGGTTACAACAGTTTGTCTTAAATGGAAAGAAGAAAAAGCATGAAAATATTGAGCATGTGATAAAACGAATATGTGCTTTTTTTTGGGCAAGAGAGGAACCCATTTCATTAGTCATATGCACGTTGACCCATAGCCTTCTCCCGCCTACCCACTTGAGGCCACGAGATCCTGAGAATTCGGACTTGTTTTGTTCATGGAGTAAACTTCGGTTTCTCTGTTTCGTTCCACGAAACTCTCGAGCCATTTGTTTATGCATTGCATCTTTAATTTGTCAAGTATGGCGCATAGTTGAGTGTTATGTTTAATGGCTGAAGCCTATGTTGTATGTTATAAGTTTAAGTTACATTGATCAAATGCTCAATTTTCTAGATATACATGTACATATGCTTGAATATGTGGTCAGTTGCCAATGGCTATAAATATATTAGCCATTGAGCTGTATAGCTCACCCCGCTATTCCCTCCTCAGGTGCAGAATGAGAAGGTTAACAATCCTTGCAAGGCATCGGAAACTCCAAGATATTAGAAACTTTTGTAACTAAGTTAGTTCGATCAATTTTGGATAACTTTATAAGCATGTTAAACATTGAGCATCCTATGTACGTTGTATTTTTTGTTAATCCTTTGATTATAACGTTATGATGTAATTAAAATTATGTATGAACTTCTTTTGATTTAACCATGGGTTTAGCACTGAAAAGTTCCCAATGAGTGCGTGCATATGTCTCTTGCACTTGTACAAATTCAAAATTTTAAGTCTTTCATGGGTGTAGGAATTGTGTTCAGAATTCAGGGGGAAATCTGGACTAATCTAGGTGGAATTAGACAAAGTTGTCTCCAGAAAGTTGTAGGTCCTTTTATCTTTCCAACGGTATATAGTATGAAATTTTTGGACATCTGAGTTGAAAATTATGGTCCTTATAAGGGAAGATGTTCAAGGGTAAAGTCATATCATCTGTGATGACGTCATATCGTCTGTGGTGACGTCGTATCGTTTGTGAAGATGCTTCATCTATGACGATGTCATATTGTCTATGATAACGTCATATCATCTGTGAAGACGCATTATCTGTGATGACGTCATATCGTCTGTAAAGACGTCATATCGTTTGCGAAGACGTATCATCTGTAATGACATCATATCTTCTATAGTTGACTTTTTGCTTCTTATGTTGACCGAAACTTCTTCTTCTGTGCACTATTGGTCTTGTCTAATTTTGTCCTTCTAGACGATAGAATCTATCTTTGAGTCTTCATAAAAGTTGTAGATCTTGAAGTCCTCTTTCGAACCATCGAAAGAACACCTTAATCTGATATCTATAGAGAAAGTTATGGCAATTTTCCCAATTCATCTATCTTTTCGTTTGGTTTCATCTAATCCTATAGTTTGGTCCAATTTTGTCCTTCTATACGATAGAATCTATCTTTGAGGTCTTCATGAAAGTTGTAGATCGTGAAGTGCTCTTTTGAACCATATAAAGAACACCTTAATCCAATAACTATATGGAAAGTTAGGGAAATTTTCCTAATTTGTCTAACTTCTAAATTCATCTAACTTTTTGTTTGGTTTCGTCTGATCCTATTGTCTAATCCAATTTTGTCTCTCTAGATGATAGAATATGTGTTTGAGGTCTTCATGAAAGTTGTAGATCTTGACGTTCTCTTTCTAACCATTCAAAGAATGACCTTAATCCAACATCTCTAGAGAAAGTTATGCTTATTACCTTAAGACAGGTTCACTATGGTTAGGACAGGTACTGTTTCTATTAAATGTCTCCAAATGCTGGACTCTGGAAGCGGGGTCCAACAAAGTAACCTTAAAACATATCATTGGGGACCTAAACAACAAGAGAATAAGGGCAAAACAAGTTAAACAAAACTAAATATTATCAAATCAAAATAAAGCCACACTAACACAAAGACAAACATGCTAAGTTAAGGTTATTAGCTTAACCATTCCATTTGAAATCATAAAAGAGTGACTGAAAGGAAAGAAAGTAGTTCCCTTTGTTGTGAGAATGGCCCTTTAAAGTAAAGCTTGCACCTATGCCCATTAACCTTAAAAGTTTCACCCTTTTCATTTTCTAACTCCAAAGCTCCACGCGGAAACATTTGAATAACCTTGAATGGGCCACTCCATCTTAACTTGAGCTTTCCAGGAAATAAACGAAGTCGTGAATTGAATAAAAGCACTAAGTCTTCACTCTTGAATTTCTTTTTCTTAATGTGGCCATCATGCCTCTTTTTAGCCCATTCCTTGTACAATTTGGCATTTTCATATGCATCATATCTTAACTCTTCCAATTCATCAAGTTGTAATAATCTCTTGTCTCCTGCTAGCTTCCATTCCATGTTCAATTTTCTAATTGCCCAATAGACTTTATGCTCTAACTACAATGGTAAATGGCAAGCCTTGCCATACACAAGTCAATATGGTGTTGTACCTATGGGAGTTTTGAAAGTCGTCCTGTAAGACCACAACATATCATCTAGCTTCGAAGCCCAATCTTTCCTTAAAGTGTTCACTACCTTCTCTAAAATCTTCTTCAACTCTCTATTCATCACCTCCACTACCACTCGTTTATGGATGATAAGAGGTTGCCACTCTATAATGAACATTATATCTTCTCAAAAGAGCCTCAAATGATTTGCTGCAAAAGTGGCTTCCATAATCACTTATGATAGCTCTAGGCACCCCAAATTTAGTAAAGATCTTCTTGATGAACCTTTGTAATACCTTGCCATCATTTGTTGGAGTAGCTATTTCTTCCTTTCACTTTTTGCGTCTACTTTTCTACCCAGAACATCTCCACTTATAAGAATCATAACTTTTGACTCCGATATCCAAAATTTTCATACTATATACCGTTGGAAAGATAAAAGAAGGATCTACAACTTTCCAGAAGGCAACTTTGCCAAAATCTATTTATATCAATCTCAATTTGCCCCTAAACTCTGAGGACAAATTTTCCATTCATGCACCAACATACTGCACTCAATTCTTAACTTCATGTCCACTTTTGAGATTTTTAGAGACAGAATCGAAATTCGATTTCTTCATACGAAATGTAGCCATACGTTTCTAGTTTAATCCAAATTAAGAATCATCTCGTTTGGATAACTAGAGAAAACGTTATAGCTAACAGACCGAAGCACACTCAGTAAATATTTTCCAGATCACTACCAAACTTGTTTCCACATCTTTCCTTATCACAACTCATACCGAGGTCACTCTTTCTATTCCTTCTACTCCTTATTTTCAATAACATCACATTAAGCATAACTTATACCCGGAAGTTGTCAATGAATACATGTACCACCTTTTATGCGAAGACATTCGGTATTTATGTGCATATATACTAGCATGATGCATGAGCAAAAAAATGCCTTGTCCTAAATTTCTCTTTGAACTCACATTAACTGAAAGTTCGGGTCCTAACCATTAATATGGGAACGGGATGTTACACCCTACACATCAAATATCTCCACTTCCATGATGTTTGAAAGTGGCATCTCATCTCTCTTTGAAATATTGCCCACTCTTTGGCACCTATCACAACGTAATACAAAATCTTGAGCATCCTTGAACAACTTTGGCCAGTAGAATCCACACTCCAAAATGCGAGTAGCCATCTTGTTCACTCTATAGTGTCCAGCATAAACTGAATTATGACATTGAGTCAAAAATTTAGGCATTTCATCTTCAGGGACACACCTACGAATCAAACTGTCAACATATATTTTATATAACACAGGTTCATCCCAAATATAGCGAGAACAATAAAATAAGAAACACTTCCTTTATTGATGCGAGAGATTAGGGGAAAGAATACCACCTGAAAGATAATCGGTAATATCTACAAACCAAGGAAGAAAAGGATTTTCTACCATCATTAAAGCCTTGTTAAGAAAATGCTCTTCAATTTCCTCTTCTTCTTCATTTTGTTCCCCTTAAGTCTCAACAAGTGGCTAGCTATAACATTTTCTGCTCCTTTCTTATCCTTAATGTCAATGTCAAATTCTTGGAGCAAAAGCACCCATCGGGATGAGCCTAGCCTTGGCATCCTTTTTTGCAAAGAGATATCATAATGCTGTATGATCTACAAAAACAATAACTTGTGAGCCCAAAAGGTAAGAACGGAATTTTTCATATGCAAATACCACGACAAGCAACTCCTTCTCAGTGGTGGTGTAGTTTAATTGTGCTCCTATCAAGGTCTTATTGACGTAGTAAATTACATGTAACCTTTTCTCCTTTTGCTTTCTGAGTACACAGCCAATGGCATGGTCGCTTGCATCACACATAATCTTGAAGGGAAGTGACCAATCTAGTGATGTCAAAATAGGTGCTGTTGTAAGTTCCATCTTTAACCTGTTAAAAGCATCTAAACAATCATCATCAAACACAAAAGACACATCTTTAATTAACAAGTTAGTTAAGGGTTTAGCAATAAGAGAACAATCCTTGATGAGCCGTCTATATAACCCTGCATGACTAAGGAAGGCTCGGATTCCCTTGATATTGGTAGGAGGTGGGAGCTTTTCAATCACTTCAATCTTAGCTCGATCTACCTCAATCCCCCTGCATAAGATCTTATGGCCCAAAACAATTCCCTTTTGGACCATGAAATGACACTTCTCTCAATTCAAGACGAAATGAGACTCCTCACATCTTTTTAACACTCTATGCAAATTAAACAAGTAATGATCAAAAGATTCTCCAAAAATAGAGAAGTCATCTATAAATACCTCCATGAAGTCCTCATTAATATCCACAAAGATGGCCATCATGCACCTTTGGAATGTGGCTGGTACATTGCATAGACCAAAAGGAGTCCTCCTGTAAGAAAAAGTCCTATAAGGACATGTGAAAATCGTTTTCTCTTGGTCTTGTGGGTATATGAACACCTGATTGTATCTTGAATATCCATCAAAAAAGCAATAAAAAGTATGGACAACCACCCTCTCAATCATTTGGTCCTCAAAAGGTAATGGGAAATGGTCTTTCTTGGCTAAATTGAGCTTCCCATAGTCAATGCACACTCTCCAACTTGTGATGGTCTTAGTGGAAATTTGTTCACCTTTTTCATTCTCCATCACTGTTATGCCTCCCTTCTTAGGCACACATTGCACCGAACTCACCCGCTAGCTATCTAAAATTGGGTATATAATACCTACATCTAAAAGCCTCACCACTTCCTTCCTCACAACCTCTTGCATGTTGGGATTTAACCTTCTTTGCCTCTCTCTCACTGTCTTGCATCCTTCTTTAAGGTTAATCCTATGCATAACAATATTGGGCCTAATCCCCCTAATATCAGAAATTTGCCATCACATGGCTCTCATCCTCTTGTTAATGGTCTCTACCACTATTGGGGCCCGATCTCGGAATCGGACCCCAACTGAAAAATGGAAAAACAGAACGAAGAATTGGATAACAACGAAACGGAAATCAGAAAGCAGCGGATTTCGAATCGAAGTGAATCAGTACAGAAATCGAAATCGAAGCAAACAAAGTCCGAAGCGAATCGAAACAAATTAAAAAAAATGGAACATGAGGCGAAAGTCAAAGACACGGAATCGAAGGAAACAGAGTTCGGAGCGAATTGAAACGAATTCAAATAATCGGATTTACGAAATCGCGAAAAACGAAAAACGAACCAAACGAATTGTCCGACATCCGAGTAACGAATATGTCAGAAAATCCTCGCGTTGGAAACCCTAAGACTAATCCGAAAAATCCGAAATTCGGTATAAATTTTTTTTCTTTTTCTTTCTTTCTCATAATATTTATTCCTTTTCATCTTTATTCAAAACAAAATCAATCCATATTATTTTCCCTTTTGGAAAAATTATCCTCAATCAAAACTTATTCCTACCAATTCTATCACTTCTCATAACTTGGCAAGTTAATCAAACTCTTATTATTCTATTCTTTATACCAAATTTTATCGAAAATCGGGTAGCATAACGTCTGCATTTTGCAAAACCCAAAAATCTGCAATGTTTTAAAACACACTTCTAAAATCACATCCAACCCTAACAACCATCATCGGACCTCCTGTTCGGAAATCTAGCATACACAACGCAATCCTATACCTAATACACTTCATAAATCTCAATCCAGAAATCCATCATCAGAATCAATCTCATTCATATACATCT
>JAOTAX010055081.1:0-10185 GCA_025629825.1 Erythroxylum guanchezii | reverse complement strand
TCATATGCATTTTGTTAAGTGTGTTTGATTGATTGCAATGCAGAATGGCCTATGTATACATGAAAATGTGATATTTATGTATAGCACAAAATTGTGAAATAATTGTTATGTGCATTAATGTGTTTCATGATTTGGGTGAACCATCGATGATGGTTACCTCGCTGAGTTCCCAAAACTCACCAAAATTGCAATGTTGACTTTTCAGGACCGAGAGACGACGCTAGTTACTGAGTGGCTCCACTTCCGTGTAGATCGTGTTTTAAGTGAAGTCATTGCCAAAGGTCGATCAGCTGGAATTTTTGGATGACATAGTTAGATTGTATATATTTTTCCTCTTTCATGTAGTACCTTTGTACTAGATTTGGTTGATGTACTTATAGTAAAGCTTGAAAGGCACATTGTATACTTTCAATTTTGAGAAATGAAATGAGGAAAAGTAAGTTTCAAAAATATTGTGGTTTTCTTATAATGCTTTTTAAGCGAATAATGATATGATGCCATATGAAGTGAACGTAGTGATCGAACGTAGTGCGCTCTTATCGTTGGATATATATCGGAATGACCTCCAGGCGTCCCGGTATGTACCCTGCGGTAAGGGAGTGCTACACCAACAATGTGTGCAATGTTTGATCTATTGCACACTTTAGCATACATTAATGAACTGACAATAAAGGAGTACAAAATAGAGGACATACATTCTTTCTCCTTTTCAATGGTAGGACATGTTGTCTTGCTCAATTTGAAATGAGCAGCTAAAGGTGTACTCACTAACTTGACATTCTTCATATTGAATTTCTTAAGCACTAGTTCAATCTATTTCTATTGTGACAACTACAACTTCTTGCCTTTCCGTCACAAGTAATCTTTATGCCTAAAATCTATTTTTTCCTCCTTCAACCTGTAAATCATGTCAACATCTTAACCAACTATCAATATATGATCCACATAAAAGAGAAGGATGATAAAGTAACCACCAAGAACTTTTCTAAATAGACACAAGGATCAACTAAAGTTTGCTTGTAACCATTGCTTGTCATAAATGAATCAAACTTCTTATACCACTATCTTAGTGTCTGTTTTAGCTCCTAAAGCCTCTTCTTCAACTTGCATATAAGGACTTTTTTCCCTTTTACTTTAAACCCTTCTAGTTGCTCTATGTAAATCTTCTCATCCAAATTGCCATGTAAGAAAGCAGTGTTCACATTAAGCTACTTGAGAACTAGCAATTAAGCCTAATATAGAGCATATTGACATTATCTTGACCACTAGTGTATTAAGAAATGAATATAGAGCATTATAGGATGTCTAGGGTGTATTAAGAAATGAATATAAAGAATTAAATGTATTTAAGCATAGTAAGGGGGCATAATGGTAATTAATTTAAACACACAAGGGTAAATTGGTAATTTAATTCATTTAGGCATGGACATGAATAATTATATATGAAAGATGGACTAGAATGAAATCAATTGATGATTTATGTGCCAATGTGGGAACTAAAGGAAGAAGAAGGACCAAATGTGCAATTTGGCCAAAAATCAACATACGATCCAATGGAATTGAAACATGTGTCTAAGGTTAGAAACTTCATGAAAAGGGGAGTAAAAGAAAGGGGAGAGGGATGTGTATGTAGGGTTTTAACTCTAGAATTTTCTCTTCTCATCTCCTCTCCATTTCATCTTTTTAATCACATCATTTGCATAAGGAATCAAGTCAATCCTAGGTGAAAATCAAAGTAAAATTTTGTGGTTTTTCTTCTCATCTTCATCTTTCTTGATTTGCTCATAAAGAGCTGGAATTATAAGGTTGGATGTAGGATTAAGATATGTATTTATGATGTTCTAGTTGGTGAATCAAGCAAAGCTAAAAGGGAAGAGGAGGAGGAGTATTAGAAGAAGAGCTAATTGACAAATTTCAAGGTCTGAGACTACACATAGTTAATTTTTGTATGTGTGCATATTTGTATGTGTACAAAGAATGATTTGCATATGGAATGGTTACTGGAATGATGTCGTAGTGTTACTGTGCAAGGAATTGCTTGAATATAATAAAAGAGAGTAATGTTTAGTGAAATTCTGTCTTAGGTTGTTGGTTCACTTAAACCAGCCCCATTGTTTTGGCCATGACTCGGCTTATAGACCTCCAAATTTGTTTCTGGACTGTTTTGTTTGCCTATTTTTATACCCACCGTGGGCTTAGCCTAAATTGCACTATTTGAGTTTTTAGCTTTCGATTTTTTTACCGAATCATATTGTAACCTTTTTGAATGTTTATAAAACTTTTCATACACCTAGAAATAAATGAAATATGACTTACCATATGTGAATTGGGTGGTTAAACATTGGAATTTAAAATTGAGCATAATGCATGCTAAAGAAAATTTACATGTACATAGGTGATTTTTATGCATATTTATTGCTTATATGTGTGTAGTATGACTATACAAGTTCACATAAAAATTTTGTGGAGATAATTAAGTACAATTTAACATATTTTCTATTTAAATGAGGCATATGAATTTATGTACTGGAATTATGTGAATGTACCTTGAGAAATGTAACTAAAAAATATATACAAAATAAATCATACGAGTACTTGTGATTTGAATACTATCATAATGGTGATTAGTTATGATTTGCGTGTATAAACTTAAAAATAGATTTTATGTTTTAAAATGAATATCATATAATTTGTTAATATATTAATGATGAAATTGGAAAATGATTAAAGGAAAAGATACAGTGCTTGCTTCATAATCTTGGTGATGGATAGACAGGCATGCCTATAGGATTACAACGCAACTGCTATAGTTTGACACCACTAGTGTCTTCATTTTGAGGCAATAATGTTTCTACAGTTTGATACCTCCGGGTATCCATAATTAGATACCTCCGGGTATTTGCAATTTAATACCTTCAGTTATATATAGTTCGATGCCTGCAGGTATCTACAGTTTGATATCTTCGAATATCCACAACTCCCGTTATCCACACCCACAAGAATTGGCAGGTCTAACACAGAAAGGAAATTACACAGTTATAAATAAGAGATACAACATGATAACATGAATAATTTGTATTGATGAGCTTTAGAAATCAATATTTGGCTTATAAATGTGAATTTATGACATATGAATGAAGCATATTTACATTATATACTTTGCTTAATTATATCATCATTGTTTACATGAGTTTATAATATTCATGAATGTGTGTGTGCTTGGTCGATGATTATTGTGATTGATCATTCAAACTAAGTGTTTCCCTACTAAGCTTTCAAGCTTAGCAGGTGTGTTAATTTGTGTAGGTCCAAGTAATAGGAGTAAGGCACATGGATCATCTATAGGGACTAAGGCCAGCTGTTAAAAGTAAAAGTACCTTTGGATGTGTCTTTTGATTAAAGAATGATTGTATATGTAATGAAGGAAATTGTAGTTTCTTAACAGTTCACAATTAAGAATTTAAGTTGTGTGTAATACCTCTTTTGGATTACCATATAAACGTAATGATGTAATACTACTTTTAATTGATAATGTTAAAGGATATGAAATTTTGTAATATGTATATGTACAACATTGAATAGATAAATGAGTGATGACAATCCTTATAAATGAATAGAATTGTATGTCATGAATGTATATAAATGAATTTAGGTGCTATGTGTATAGGTGGTTGTAGGCTCTATGTAGGGGGTGTTACATTTTGTGGTATCAGAGTCAGGTTTAGGCGATTCTGGATAATAAGAGTCTAGTGATGTGTTATATGATTTGGTTTTTGTGTTGTCCTAATGTAGATGTCCCTGTTTTCTTATAGATAGTATAGATGGGAGATCTCGTGAAGAGGTTAGAGTCAGCTGATAGGGCGGTGGGGAGAGATCAATCAGTTTTGGGTCCTCCTCAGCCTCTAAGGGGTGAAATATCGGTACTGTCAGTACTTGGGGAGATGTTTCTAAAGCTCTCCCATGATATGTTGAGATTGATGGACAAAATGATTGTGCCTAAAGCTCCCAAGGAAGCTTTGAGACAGCATAAGGTGGAAGAATTTGTGGGTGTGACTTTAGAAAAAATCGATAAAGCAGAATACTAGTTAAAGCGAACACAGAGGCACTACAAGAAATTGTATTTTTAGTAAAAGCAAAAATTGTCACTAAAAGCAGTAATATTAGTCACTGTTATAAATAGTGTCTAATTTTTAAAGTCGTCACCTCCCGTCACTAATTAAATAGTGACTAATTTAGAAAAATGGTAACAATTATGTAACACTTTTGTGGCAAAAGTACTGACACTAAAAACTATGGAATGTGTGACAAAACTCTATTGTCACAATAACTTTACATATTTATGACAAGTTTGATGACACAAACAATATAAAATAGTGATGAATAAATTGTGGCAGTACTTTATTTTATTGTGACAACATCATCGCCACTAAAATAATTGGAAATGGTGACAAAATATTTGTCATTCGTGCTTTTTTTATCAATGTCTATTACTTCTTAGTCAGTAATATTTTAAGGAAAAAATGTCAACATCATTTTGTCACAAAAATGAAATTTTGTTCTTACAAAAAATAGTCATTAATGTGCTTATTATTGTCACAAATAAAATATCAATTCAACAATGGAATTGCATTAATCGTAAAAGAAATTTGCATCAGTAACCATACTATTTGCTAGATGTCATCATAAGTATGTAAATTATATGTTACAATAATGTTGTCACTAAATAAAAATCTCCAAAATGTACAAAATTTTAATTTCCAATATATAAAATTGAAAATTTTAATATCAAAGACAATTATATTTATGACAATTATCCTAAACTACTAAGTACTAATTTAAGCTAAAACTCTCCAAGGTAAATTTTCTTGGCTATTCTTCCAGATGAAGTTTACTATTGATTTGTTTCCTATAAAATAAATAAAAATAGAATCAATTAATTAGTTTACAAATATTAAGCTATAAATTTAGTACTAACATTTTATAATAATATAATGATAATGATAAGAAGTAATACTAACTATTCTAGATTTTATAAATTTATACACTCACATGATTAGTTGGCATTTTTGATGTTATGAAACTTGATGGATCTTTAATTGAGGCAGAAGCATTGAGTAACAAACTAGAAATTACTCCAGTATTTTCCAAATGAGCAAAATCAACTGAAATTTGTTTCATTTATGTGGCTTGTTTATTGATAGCTCCATCTTGAGCTTGAATCTTCTCATTTTAAGCTTGAATCTTTTTTTTTTGTGATTTCAAGAAGTCTTACAACTTCATCATCCAAAAACAATTGAAATTTGTTTCATTTCTGTGGCTTGTTTCTTGATAGCTCCATCTTGAGTTTGAATCTTCTCATTTTAAGCTTGAATCATCATCTAAATTACTTATACGTTTCTTTGTGGCCTCAACTTAAGCTAGAATTTGACTTCTTTCTCTAGACTTAGATGTTATCCCTTTAACACCTAAACCACGTGAATAGCTTGGCTTTCTTTCTACGACAAGACCGAAATGCTTAACAAATGTTAGAGGTGCAAATGAAATCTTTCCTTTATTTTTCTCTCCCTCTTCTTGAAGCTTATTTTGCATAGTTAGATAAAATTTGAAAATTTAGTAAAGTAATTTTAATTTTTTTTTAAAATATAATTTGACCATAACTTCCATACCAGTATTTCTTCTCCATTTGGAATAGACCAAAAACCATTTGGCTTTTGTCGCAATACCTTCCAAACTTTAACAGCATCAAATCACTCATTGAAATCTTTATAGAAAGAAAAAAATCAAAAAGAAAAGATAAAGAAAATTAATGATTAATTGTAACTTGATTTTTTAAGAAAATGTAATTTAATTTTAAGTAAATAAAATTTTACTTTATCATCCCATATGCAATATGCAAAATCAACTTTGTACCAAAAACTGATTTCATCTCTTAATTTCCCCTATTGTGTTTTTTCGCTTTGCTGCTATACATCAATAAACAATTTATTTTTAATAAAAGAAAACAACTAACAAAACAAGTTAAAAGTACTTAAAATTTAAAATTACCTTAAAATTTAAAGCCTCCCATTTATTCTCAATCAACCATTGTCAATCACCTTCTTCCACATCCTTTGGGTAATATTTTCTCTTGAGAGAATATAAAACATAGATTAGTGACCTTTGCTAGCTAAAAGTACAAAATGGCCACTTCACTCACTCTACTAGATTAACTAGCCGCTGAAGTGTTGAATCGGTTTGAACCTCGTCTTTAATTGACTCCAACCAATTTGGACATGCTTGAGATACTGCACATGATTCCCCTTTATTTTTTGCACATAATTCTCCTTTATTTTCTTCAACTAATTCCCTCCTAAATAGAGCATGAGCTACATTATTCTCCCTACCCTTTCTATATTCAATTACAAAATCATACCCCATTAATTTCTAAAGCCATTTTTGATGAGCATCTGTTATAATCTTCTGACCATACAGATACTTTAAACTTTGATGATCTGTGCAAATATAAACTGTTGCCTAAGTAAGTAGAACCTCCATTTTTCAACTGCTAACACAAGAGCCAAAATTTCTTTCTCATGTGTTGAAAGCAAGAGATGTCTTCCTTAAAAAGTGCATGACTATAGAAAGCAATTGGTCGCTCCTGGATAAAGACGACACCAATTCCATTTCTTGAGAGGACGCATTCTACAATGAATTTTTGAGAAAATTTTGGAAAAGACAATACTGGAGCCTTCATCATATTTGCTTTTAATTTTTCAAAAGCTTTGTAGATTGCCAGCTCCATTTAAAAGAATCCTTCTTTAGCATGTCAGTTAGCGTCCCAGCTATCTTGCCATAATTTTGAATAAATTTACGGTAATAGCCTGTCAAACCTAAAAATCCCCGTAAAGCTTTTATGGTCTATGAATTGGGTCATGTCAATATTGCTTTGACTTTATCCAATTCCATTGCAACTCCTGCATTTGAAATTATATGACCAAGGTATTTGATGTCCCTTTGGCCAAATTGGCACTTTTCTATCTTCCCAAATAATTGGTTAGACCACAAAAGTGAAAAAGCAATATTCAGATGTTTTAGATGTTCCCCCCAATTTTTGTTGTAAATTAAAATATCATAAAAAATTAAGACAAAATTTCTCAAATGCTTTTGAAATATCCCATTCATAAAAGCTTGCAACGAGGATGGAGCATTTTTAGACCGAAAGGAATTACTAAAAATTTGTAATGCTTTTGATTAGTCTAGAAAATCGTTTTCTCGATTTCATTAAGGTGCACTCGAATTTGATAATATCCAGAACGGAGGTCCAACTTGGTAAAATATTGTGCACCGTGCAACTCATCTAGGAGTTCATCAACAACCAGTATTGGGAATTCATCTCAAACAGACACTTTATTTAAAGATATAGTCTACGAACATTCTCCATGAGTCATCTTATTTTTTTACTAGAATAAATAGGGGAAGAATAAGGGCTATTGCTGGGTCTAATTATTCCAGAGTAGAGCATTACAGCGACTAGGTTTCCTATTTCAACTTTTTGGTGGAAGGGATATCTATATTGTTTGACTGAAATAGGAACTTAGCTACGAAATAAATTAAAAGGATTTTATGAATATGCATAAGTATAGGAGGTAGGCCCTTTGGTTGTTTCATTATACCTTTAAACTCAACCAAAAGAGATTGAATTTGGGGTGATATTTTTGGTGATGATGGTTGTGTTTCTTAATTTTTGGTGGCATAAAGTTGTAACAGAAACCCTTCCTTCCTCTTTTTTGTGACCAGGAGCATTTGAATATTGTTCATCATTATGTTTTCTTAGGTAGTTAATCCTTTCAAAATTGTATCATTACCTCCTGTGTTTAACCTCATCTATATTTTAGAAAAATCCCACACTATAGATCCTAGTGTCCTCAACCACTGAGTCCCTAAAATAACATTATAACCTTCATGTGGCAGTAAGTATAGATCACAAATTATAGAATTGCCCTTTAATTTAAATGGGACATGAGTACATTTACCGGCAATGGTCTGAATACCGTTCCGTACCGAACGGTACCGGCCGGAACGTTCCGTTCCGGTCGAGATCCAGTACCGGAACGTTAGCACTCGTACCGGAAAAAAAATCTGGCCGGTACCGGCCGTTTTCGGTCCGTACCAGCCGGTACCGAAGATACCGGAAAAATCTGGTCAGTTTCGCGAAAATTAAGAAAACCTAGGGACTAAAATGCAAATAACAAAAAAATAATCCTAAAAAACTACCCCCCCCTCCCGACCTTCGGCTGCCCACTCTCTTCTCTCTTCTCTGTCGCCCGTCGCCTGCCTCCGTCTGCCGCTTGCCTCCGTGCGTCTACCGCCTGCCTGCCTCCGTCTGTCATCCTTCGCCGCCCCTCCTTGGTCTGGATCTGGACTCCGGTGGTCTCCTCGCGTCTTCGTCTTCACCTCCGTGCGTCTGCCGCCTGCCTGCCTCCGTCTATCGCCCTTCGCCGCCCCTCCTTGGTCTGGATCTGGACTCCGGTGGTCTCCTCGCGTCTTTATCTTCTCCTCCGTCCATCTGTCGTCCTCTGGTGGTCTCACGGGTTGCCTCCGTCGCATCATCCACGCCGCTTAGACACACTGCCTCCTACGTCCTCCCTCTATCGCAACCAACACCGCCAGCCACTGACCCAAGTGAAGACCCAGTGAGGCAGTGACCCGAGACCCGACTATGTAGCAAATTTTTTGGGTGTGTGTTGACTGGTAAATGGAATTATTTTTTGTGTTGTTTTGGATTGGAAATTGTTGGATTTGCCGTGTATGTTTTTGTTGTGGATTGGAAATGATGAAAATGTTGGAGACTTGGAGTTGTGGAGGATTGGGTTTCGGTTGAAGAAAATGTTGGAGTTGTGCTGTTGTGGACGATTGATGTTGTTGTGTTGCTGATTTCAATTGTGATTTAAGATTGGAATTGAATTGTGAGTTATCAATTCTCAACCGAAATTGGAAGTTTAAAATTGAAAATTGGAATTGGATTTTAGCATTTTGGAATTGGAAATTGGAAGTGGATTGTAAATAAAATTTAGAATTGGAATTGGATTGAAAATTAAATTTGGAATTGGAATTGGATTTTGGCATTTTGCATTTTGGAATTGGAATTGGAATTGAATGGAATTGGAATTGAATGGAATGAATGGAATTGGAATTGGAATTGAATGGAATTGAATTGAATTGGAATTGGAATTGGAATGGAATTGAATTCAATTGAATTGGAATTGAATTGCAATTTAATTGAATTGGAATTGGAATTGAATTGAATTGAATTGGAATTGGAATGGAATTGCAAATTGTTGGAGTATGTTGGAGTATGTTTTGAATTGAATTAGAATTGAATTGAATTGAATTGGAATTGAATTGAATTGAATTGAATTCAATTGAATTGGAATTGGAATTGAATCGAATTTAATTGGAATGGAATTGAATTGAACTGGAATTGAATTGGAATTGGAATGGAATTGCAATTTGTTGGAGTATGTTTTGAATTGAATTGGAATTGGAATTGGAATTGGAATTGAATTGAATTGAATTGGAATATCATTGAATTGAATTGGAATTGAAATGGAATTGCAAATTGTTGGAGTATGTTGGAGTATGTTTTGAATTGAATTGGAATTGGAATTGAAATTGAATTTTGGAATTGAATTGAATTGAATTGAATTGGAGTTGAATTGAATTGGAATTGAATTGAATTGAATTGGAATTGGAATTGCATTGGAATTGAATTGAATTAGAATTGAATTGAATTGAATTGGAATTGGAATGGAATTGCAAATTGTTGGAGTATATTTTGAATTGAATTGGAATTGAATTGAATTAGAATTGAATTGGAAATGAATTGAATTTAATTGGAATTGGAATGGAATTGCAAATTGTTGGAGTATGTTGGAGTATGTTTTGAATTGAATTGGAATGGAATTGAATTGAATTGGAATTAAATTCAATTCAATTCAATTGGAATTGAATGGAATTGGAATGGAATTTATTTAAATGGAATTGAATTGAATTGGAATGGAATTGAATTGAAATGGAATTGAATTGAATTAAAATGGAATTGAATTGGAATTGAGTTGAATTGGAATGGAATTGAATTGGCATTGAATGGAATTGGAATTGGAATTTGGATTGAACATTGATTGAATGGAAATGGAATTATGAATG
>JAOTAX010055070.1:0-10185 GCA_025629825.1 Erythroxylum guanchezii | reverse complement strand
AATGCATAAGAGTGAGGGAAAAAGAATGAAAAAAAAATTATACCGGTTTCGGATTGGTTTAGTCTTAGGGTATCCAACGCAACGCAACACTTTTCTAAAGTTTTGTTTGCGGATGTCGAATATTCGTTTCGCTTTTGATTCCTTTGTTCTGCATTTTGTTATCCGATTTGTTCGATTCGATTTGAATTCGATTTTGTTTCTTTGACCTTTGCCTTATGTTTCCGTTTCGCATTCGATTTCGATTTCGGTTTAGCTTCTGCCGCTTTCACGTTTATTTCCACTTTCGATTCCGTTTCCGATTCGAATTCGTTTCGTTTTCGTTTCCTTTGATTTCGCTGTCGGATCCGTAATTCGTCTTCCGCGTTCTGTGTTTCCGCTTCGTTATTTTGTTTCGCTTTTGCTTTCGGCCCATTTTCGTTCGCTTTTCGTTTTCTGTCTTGTTCGGTTAGGGTCCGATTCCGAGATCGGGTCCCAACATTATATTTCATTCCATCCATTTTCCAAATAACATTTTACTATATTATATTATATTTATTTACATTCCATTCAATTATAAATCATTCTTTTCCATTCCATTTCATTCAATTTTATTAAAACCTTACGTCCAACTAAATATAGTCTTAACTAAAGATATTATATTCATATGTGTATAAGTATGATATGAGCCTTTAGTACAATTTTGATCAAGATAGGAGTTCTTGAGTTTACGGTGGTTAATACATAAGTCTCATAAAAGTAATGATCTTATAGACTAAAATGTAGAGATACTTAAATAAACGTAAGTGCATATTAAATAACAAGTTTACTAAACTAACCTGACATGAGAATTTCATATGGAACATTGAAATGCTTATTATGATAATTATATAAGTAATCATTTGATTTGACCTCTCGTCCAAAGATTATTATGTTTTGATAATGCTTACTACTTTTCAAAGTTAAAGGTAATTTTATTAGTATTTATTGGACATGAAATTAAATTCATAGAGGTAGATGAGTGATCAATATATGGTTTGTCACCTTAAAATAATTAGGCAAATATTTTATCATTCTTGATTAGCATTTATTTGAAAAATCCTTAATCAAGCCAGAATCATATTTTAAAGTTTTTAAATGCCATTAAAAGAATCAATTGCTAATGTTAAAGAACTAATATGATTAAAGTTAAATAAAGTAGATATTAATTTCATACTTTATGACTCACTTTAATACTGTATGATGAAGTGATTGAATTATATATAATATACAAAAAGGATAGTCAAGCCACTTTAATATTTATGATATTTGGGTAGTTATGATGTGTTGTTTGATGCCAATCTTAATCTATGAATATAAATTATTTAATTAGATAATTAAAGATAAACTAAATGAGTTTAATTTATCTAATCTTAAATACGATTTAGGATTAAACTTACTATCAATTGTCAACATATTAGAAATCTAATGAGATACATATGAAGAGCAATTAAAGAGAGAAAATTTTATTTAATTAAATTAAACTTGATTTTAAAGTTGATAAACTTTAAGGTCAAATATATGATATTTGATAATAAAGACCAATATTAAATATTAGATTTTATTTAAACATAATTAGTATTTAATTAGAGATATTTATACTTCTAATTAAAGTTTGATTGAAATTATAATTATAATTTAATTTAATTATTAGAAGGCCCAAACTTTATTATAAATAAGAGTAATACCTTTAGCATACTCCTTTCTACACTACTTGTAGAGTTATCTCGATTCATTTATGTAGAAACTATTAGAAGCCTAATACTGACATGATTGTAGTGATTTTCACATAATATGTGAATTTGGGGGGAACTATAAAAAAAGAATATTATTCATTATAATAAGTTACGATTAATGATTCATACTTATTGTATTTATAGATTGATCATGTTATAAAATGAAAAATAACCTTAATTTTAAGGAATTATGAAAAAATTTATTATATATATTTACACTTTTCATATTCAACTTTTGCTGATGACATTTACGTGAAAACTGGCCTTTTGTTTTGCAAGACGTGAGAACTTCTTCAAAGAATACATAATAACATTTTATCAGTCCTTGAGTAGATCAGCATAATCTACATCAGAATAGCTACTTAATTTCAATTGTCAATGAGATGAAAAAATAACCCCTGGCTAGGGGCTTTCTTATATATCTGAAAGGAGATGTGCAAAATTAAGATGAGATCTTGATTATTGGATAAATAAGTGTAGAAAACTACATATGTAATCTCTAGTCTTTGTATTGTTAAATAGATCAATTATTTCTTCATCATTAACACCATCTATAAGGTTATATCGAAGCTACTCGAGGAGCATCTCAAAGTGATACTATTAGATATCATAAATAATGCACAAAGGGATTTTATACCTGACTGTAACATTGGTGATAATATGTTGTTGATTCAGGAGCTGCTTAAGGATTATCAATCGGGGGAAAAAATTAACAACTGTTTAATTAAGATTGATTTCTTCTAGGCCTTTGATACCATTAGCTAGAAATTCATTCAGATTGCCTCAAGGCATTACATCTTCTTTCTAAATTCATCAAATAGATTATGACTTGTGTTCAGTCTCCTTCTATGAGTGTGCTTGTCAACGGTATTCTAACTAAGCTGTTCCAAATTGGTCGGGGCTTCCAACCCAGAGACCCCTTATCTCCATACCTTTTTACGCTAATAATGGAGAGCTTTTCCAGATTGTTGAACAAGCTGGTACCATGTAATAGAGGTTTCAAGTATCGCCATAAATGCAAGGAGGTTAGTATCACTTATTTACTTTATGCCAATGACTTGCTCCTCTTATGTGCGGTCAATATATCTTCTATACGAATTATGATGAATACGCTTGAATTGTTCACCCAACGTTCTGGATTGCGACATAATTCAGATAAAAGTAGTATTTGTTTGTCGACATATGTGATGAGGCATAAGGGAGACATCATGAGACTCAGTAGATTACATAATATTTCTGCTAATTTTCGTTATGTTGGGCACCTATTTTAGCCACCAAACTCAAGTTCCATGAGTTCTTACCGATCATTGAATGACTTAAAAATAGAGTGATGGCATGGCAGAATAGACATTATCGTATGCAGCTTGCATCACATTAAATAATTTGGTACTTACGAGTCTTCAAATCAATTGGCTTTAAAATATGGCTATATCTGGGAGAGCTATTAAAGTGATGGATCGTATTATGAAAACATTCCTATGGTCGGGACAAATTGGAAATGCAAGGCAAAAATTAAATGGAGTGATATTACAATCCTAAAAAGACAAAGTGGTCTCGGGATTATCTCGATCAGTAACATGCAAAAAGTATTGATGAGTAAGGAAGTTAAGGAGACTTTATACTGATCGGAAGGATTTGCGGATTAAATGGGTGCTTGAATTCTATTTTAAGATTTGAACTTCTGGCAAGTTGATTTCACTAGGGCTGGCTCTCCCATTCTTAAGCAGATGATGGAGTTGAGGACGGTCATATATCTATACATTAAACATCAGATCGGGAATGGGGAACAAACCTGGTTGTGATTCGACAGCTGGCTTGACATAAGCCCCATTGCATAGCACACTCACTTCCAACGTTTAAGGAATCACATACCACTTAACCTCAAAGTCTCCTCACTGATTGTAAGTGGTGAATGGATCGATGAATTTATAGGTTTTCCTGCCCTCTTGATGCATTTCCCTAGTCTAACGTCTGTTGACAATGAGGACTCAATTGTTTGGGTGCTGAACTGTAATAACATTTTTAGTAACAGGTCATGTTATCAGCTATTTTATAGCAGCTATTCGAGAATACCTTGGGCTGATTTATTGTGGAAAAACTCTTACTAGTCCTAAGGCTTCCTTCATCACCTAGCTTGTGATCAAAAATCGCCTACGCACAATGCGACAATGGTACGAAAATGTAGCTGATACTGCTTGTGTTCTCATAGGGCCATAGAGGACATGGACCACTTGTTCTTTTTCGTTGTGTATGGTTACTGTCCCCGTGAGTGGGGACAGTTGACAAAACAAAGGAACCCTGTCCTCCTTGGTTGTTTGGCTCATATCCCCGTGTTTCTGTCCCCTGTCTCCGGAGGACAGGAACAAAGATTTCTGTCCATTCGAACCGGAGGACAAAAATAATTTGTCTATGTCTCCGGAACAAAGATGCTCGCTTCCTCCCAAATTACCCCTCTCTGATATTTCGTCCTTCCTTCTCTCTCGCACACCCTCCTTCGCATCTTCCAGATTCACTCCTCCCTCGCATGCCCTCCTTCGCATCTTCCCAGATTCACTCGTCTCTCACACGCTGGGCTTCTCTCTACGCTTCTCTGTCGCACCCTGGGCAACACTCTCGCACGCTGGTACTCTTCTTTCACTGGTAAGTTTTTGTTATTTTCGGAAAAAATGTCGCTGCCTCCGAAGGTCTCCATTTCTCTAGTTGCGCGAATTTGGTCCACCTGGTATTATTCTTTTCTTATTCTTTTCTGGAGTCGGAAATGGAGACCTTCGGAGTGTTGGGTGTTTGTATATGTGGATTTGTCATCTGTGGATACCTGCGGCCATAGTGGGGTTTGCAGATCTTGAATGAGATCATGTGGATTTTCGGTTGTAGCTCTTCATCTTGTTGGGTCTTCTGTTTTTTTTCTTATACCAGAATGCTGAGGGGTTTTTTGGGCATATTTGTTATTTCAAGTAGTATTTGTTGGGTTTTGGATCATTCTCTCATTTCCTTTCCAATTTTTCAAGTTGTTTTTTTGTTTCTGTGTAGGAATCCTGGGTTGTTGTTGATCGGTGATAGGTTGCATTGTTTCCGAGAGCCTCATTAGTTATCTCCAAAGTGCTTGTTCTATTTCTTTTCACAAGTATGTATGTTGTTCTGAATTGAACCTGCATTATGCTATCATGTTTTTGATTGTTTGTGGGTACTTTGGATGATGGCTTGTGTTGTGTGAAGTATATATTGGAACTGCATTGGCACTGCATTGTGTTGTGTCGTTGTATTTAATTTAGATAGCAACCAATTATGCATGACATATGTAATGTGATGTTTATGCTTGGGTTTTGGTATGACCAATTATGTAAAAATATTGCAGCTGTTGGATGTTAATACACACATTAGATGTAACAGAAGCCACACACTCCACATGAACAAATGAACAAAATCACATATCAACAAAAAAAGCTCTAGCAATTAGCAATCATTTTTTCACAGGCATGCAGAGAAATTTTAGTGTTCAACTTGAAAACTTATTAAGGAGCAGCAACGAAAAGTAGCAAGGCAAATTACTTCAGAACTATAGGAAATTAGAATATTGAATAGAAGAAAATCAATTACAGAAATATGATAATCCAAGACTAAAAGCAAAATGATGTTAGAAGAATATCATGCCAAGGCTTATGTTGGAACCACTATTTGTTCCCTAGTTAAAATTTTACTCCTGAGAACAGAAATATACCTTCAATTGAAAGTAATGATGCAATGAAATGAATACATCCATGAATATGGTCATTTTCTACACAACCAAGCTATCTTGGCTAGAGTAGGCAAAGGATGAAAACAAACAAGAAAAGATTTTTTTTTTCTGTAAGGCTTCTTTAATTCTTTTCCATTCTTGTTATCTTGTTCCCTCGTCTAAAGCATATCATCCACTCTGAACTTACTTTGCTACCAATTTGATACTAGTATAATTACCAGTAGTCAATTTAGGTTCTGATTTAACATAGGTTTAAATATTTGTATCTTTACAAAAAGAAGAAAAAAAATGGAGTAGAAGAGAGAGTAATTGATGACAATGAGAAAATTACTTATTTTTGTTATTCCCCTCTTCTTTTTACATAAACTTTTATCAATAACTGTCTTAGCTGTTATAGTTATGCAACTAAAAATACAACATACGTACATATATATTATTTCTACTCTACAATGACATTTAGCTTCTTATTGCTCTTAACTTCTACTATAGCCATTGTAATTTTGTTTTCTACCTACTCATCATCTTCTTCTACTCCCTCTCTCATAGCAATTATCTCTTTGATCTTATCACCTCTATTGATGAAGAGCCTATATATCCTATTTTGTTATGGAAAATAAAATTCGAGAATCTATTATGCTTGATGTTTGTTTATGATGGACAATAACCTATTCTCCATTTGGTGTATATGGCCATGATGAAGATCATATCAAAAAGGGATACGTTTACGTATATCTAAAAGCTAACATGATGTAAGGTTTTATGCCTAGCAAATAGAAGAGTGAGTCTTAGAGAGCTACTAGTGATACGTAATATTTAGAGAGTTATATCAATATTTTGGTAAAGGAACCACTTAGGATTTACTTAAAACAATATGAAATTTTAAGAGGAATTTGTTAAACACAAGACTTTAGTCATGCACCGTAGCATATATTAAGGCCTATTATATTAAAACATGTATAGTAATTGGGGATAAATCAATTGTTGTTAAAATGGTTGAAGCACATTGTCCAAAGCCATTTGTTGTAATTGGTGGGCCAAATCTAGAAGCTAGGAGCTTGATAATTTAGCATCTTATTATGTTATGGCTTGTAGCCATCCTTTATCATTTGTATGGGATGTTATAAGTTCACTACTTGGTTTAGAAATGAATATCCAAAGGCACACGTTCGGCACTAAAGATTCATATTAGGAATGTATAAGCAATATGGCTACGGTATGACAACTTGTCCCTATAAAGTCCTCTCCACTAACGAACTAGGCTGAATTTATTAATCTATAGACTCCCTCAGAATTGAAAAATATCTAAGATCATCTACTAAAATGTTTGAAACTGTCAGTATAGGGGAATGTCTTTTATTGTTAATAACCTACTAAGTTACTCCCCAAATATGGAATTTTCTGATTATCCTGTCTGGCAATTACATCATTCTGGTCTATTCACTAATGCTTCTTTTATAGACAAAATCAGAGTCTACTTCCGCAAGGTAAATTGAGCAAATTTTGTATGTCACAGTCTTATGGCACCTAAAGCTTCAACTATCTGTTGGTTATCTGTTTTAGGAAGACTTTAGACTAAAGACCAATTCAACTACTATAGTGATCCATTATCTGTGGTATGAAAGGAATATCCATAATCCATAGATCACTTGTATTTTACATGCTCTTAATGTAATTCAAAATGGATTAGTTTTTAACATAGTTTGCAATGCTACTGTGATTAGGTAGAGTAGCCTCAGATTATACAATGGGCTGCTAACCTCTTCAAGTGATTCAAAACCTAATTATATTTTGCTTAGAACATCTTTCTCATGTTACATTTATATAATTTGGAGGGAAAGGAATCATTGCATACATAAGAATATTGAAACATACAAGAGCCAATTGGCATATAAGCTCTTCCATTAAATCCAAGAAGCCATTCTATTTAATCATAGCCAGATTAGAACTAATGTAAGAGCATGAAGAAATTCGGAGTTGACTTAACTCTACCTTGTTTTATAATAATAATCTAGTTTCATCTTCATTAAAAGCAATTGAATACTGATACTCGTGTAGTATCACTTGATGTATTTTGTAGTAGTATGTTTAAGGCTATGGGCCTCACCTGAAACTAACTGGTTTGGTTATCTTAAAATCCATCTATTCTTTTGAAATATAATTTATTTACCTTTTAAAAAGAAGTTAATGCCTAAGAATCTAGCTCTAGTTGTCAAGGCCAAGAATTTATATTTCATTCCCTCTTTTCCTTGTAAGCCTTGTGTTATTATAAGCAAATCCGATTGAGTCATACATTTATCAGTAGCACTAGTTTCACCCACAAATGGTAAAATTCTTTCAACGATAATAACCTTTCCATTTTTAGGAATTGCTTTATAGTAACTTTCCAACAACTTCAGACACAAATCATAGCTCCAATCATGGAGTATCCACTGCCCAAGATAGTAAGTTAATATTAATTTTCTTCTTTTAAGATGTAAACAACTTGAAAACAATAGTAGCAAAGTTTTTCACTGTCATGGAAATAATATCTCCATTCATAATGCTTTGAAACATATATCCTCTGACACTTTCAACACCTAGGACATGCACACCCTTAACTCTTACAAAAGGTTCATCCATTCCATACAAGAGATTAAAAGACGGTTTCATGTTAGGGTGATCAAGTAAGATAGAACCACACAAAAAAGAGATCTATCTATGCTTTTCTGATACCACCAATATATTAGGGATTAGTTCTTTATTCTTACCTAAGACGTATAGTTTTACATCATGATGTATGATTGAATGTTTTTAGCGCAACTTACCTTATTGTGTACTCTATTCTACTCTCTGGATATATAGGAGATTTGAACATATGCGATGACACATTTTCTGAAATCCAAGCTTAGTATTTGATGATTAGATGAGCTGCAAAATGAATTGAGAAACTTTTGTTAGTCTTCTGTTAAATATGTACTTGGATATAACATAGAAATTCCAATTGCGCGAGGACAACGGCATTGATGGCAAATATACATCTGTGCTGTACGTTAATATTGGTATTCTCGATATTTTTCTTTCCCATTTATGTTATGGCAGTAAAAGAAAGTATGGATGTTTTTTTTATCCACAACACATTCAAATTATCAGTAGTTGAACCAAGGGGAACAATGATACAACTATCAGTAGTTGCTTCATTTCCAAGTGAAGTACAAATGAGGAAAACAATTGTTATTTAACTTTTCTTTATATACGTGCTATTATCACAACACCATTAGAAAATGTGCTTTTTGATGCATGTACTGTTGTATTAACAGATATGTGAATGGCTTGTTTATGTTTATGTTGTATAAGACTATTGATATTCTTGTGTTTTTCACTATGAATCCGCATCCATATATTACATGGTGATCATGACAAATCATTGCAATATAGTATTCAAGTGCACAATCATAACATTTCACCTAGTCAAGTTTTATATTTAAAATTGCAATTCAATACCATTTCTCATTAACATAGTTGAAAATAACAAGTACCACAAACATAACAAATCCTACTACAATACTCTTTAAGATAAACTTCATCTTTTTTCTCTTTCACAAACCAATTTATAACTTGCTTCATAAGTAATATTGTTACTGGCATATCAACATTTGATCGACAAGTAGTAATTCCAAAAACCAAGTATTATTTGTATTCAAGGGTAATGGTTTTAATATGCTTTCCCGTAAGTGTTGTGCTTCGAATATGTTTGGAATTAATGCCTTTGATTTGTGATCGGAATATGTACATTTCAATTGTTTTTTGTTTTTACTCTTTGCAGCCAGAAATTATTTGCAAACATGGATAACAACGGTCATGATGCTATGTTTAAGTGTTTGGCTATGTTTGAGCTTTGGAATGCGAAGATGGACTTAATGAAAATGGTCATATTTATATGCTTGTATATATACACCAAAAAACAGAGGAGGAGTGAAAATGCATCAGGTAGTAGGGCATTGACAGTGCCAAATCGACAAGCTAATATAGATAGGATATTGAATGAGGGTGATAGGAATAGCCAGTGGGATTTAAGGATGGACTTAAATGCGTTTACATTGTTATGTGAAATGCTTCAAGTCCACGATGGGTTAGTGAATACTGGCCATCTGGCAATTGAAGAAAAAGTTTTAATCTTCCTAAGAATTTTAACACAGAATGAATCTAATAGAGTTTTACAAGTTAGGTTTATGAGGTCTGAAAAAACAATAAGTAGGGCCTTTCATAGCGTGTTAAAAGCCGTACTGAAGCTCCAACATCTGTTGTATGTGAAGCCCATACCAATTGCAGATGATTGCACAGATAATAGATGGAAATGGTTTAAGGTTAGTAAATTTAATTAACTACAATAATATGTGTAATTAAACCTATTTAAACTACTTAAGTATATCATATTTTTGGTGGCATTTTGTTCAAAGGGTTGCCTTAGTGCTCTAGATGGGACTTATTTAGATATCATAGTTCCCCAAGAAGACAAACCCAGATACAGAGGTAAGAGAGGGAGAATATGCACTAATGTGTTAGGGGTGTGTGATAAGAACTTAAACTTAGTTTATGTTCTTGCGGGATGGGAGGGTTCAGTATCTGATTCAGGGGTTCTGCATTGTAACATCCCGTTACTGGTAGCAAGGGTATTATGGTAATATTGGGTCAGACTGATAGATTTCATTGCATTCACTG
>JAOTAX010055016.1:0-10187 GCA_025629825.1 Erythroxylum guanchezii | reverse complement strand
ATGACACTTTTCGACGTCGGTATCAAAAGATATGAGTTTTCAAACTTTTGATCTAGGATAGGACTTTTGATCTTGTTTAGGTGTTTAGAAAATTGTATGGTTTTGTTTTGATTTTTGAATAAGAGGGAGTTAAGAATAAGAACTTAGTTTGGTAAAGTTGAGATTTTAGTTACAAAGAAATGAAAAGAAAGAAAGAACTTGGAATGGTTTTGTATAAAGAAGAAGGAATGAATGAAAAAAAAAATTTACACCGGATTTTCGGTTTGGCTTAGTCTAAGTTTCCAACGAAACTTTTTGTTTCCTAAGATTTGCGCTTTCGGATGTCGGCTTTTGCTTCCATTTCGTTCCGCTTCGAATTCGAAAAGAATCCGTTCTTTCGATGTCTGCTTTCGATTCTGTTTGCTCGTTTTTCCGTTTTCCGGTTGGGATCCGGTTC
Source organism: Erythroxylum guanchezii (assembly GCA_025629825.1). Taxonomy (NCBI): domain Eukaryota; kingdom Viridiplantae; phylum Streptophyta; class Magnoliopsida; order Malpighiales; family Erythroxylaceae; genus Erythroxylum; species Erythroxylum guanchezii. The sequence goes on along the minus strand of JAOTAX010055016.1, from coordinate 9,751 downwards.
CCGGATCGGGTCCCAACAGGAAAACCTTGTGAGATGATTGCATTAATGAATGCATGCCAGGGTTGGTTTGGTGGGATAATGGATGATTATGGATATAGATTCGATGTGATTGATAAAATGTCCTAAATCATTCCATATAGTCATTGTGACTATAATCCTACGACCTAGATGAGACCAGAGTATCAAATCCCTCACATATAATATAAAAACTAACGCCTTCCATTAATATAGGGAGAACCAGAATTCTTTTAGAGTTAGGGTTGTTAGGTAAACCCAAGCTGGCTCTATACGGATATGTTCGAACCATTGAAATAAGATTTTCGAATTAGTGGGTCGGTTTTCACTAGAAGCGTTAATTTGTTGAGTAAACTCAAGGTCAACATAGACAGAGACGAAATTGGGTAGTGTACATCAAATATACGCACATCAAGAGTTGATAACCCAATGTGTGTGCATACATCACCAGTTGATAGCACTAGAAGATAGTTGCATCTATGTTGCAATTGATATGACCGATACCTGCTGATTAACCTAAGGTGGCTTGTTAGGTAAACCCAAGGTCATTCTCAGTAATGTCAGATATCGACCCACTAGGACATTTAGTCATAATGTTTCTTGGATTCGTAGTGAGGGCTATGGATTCTTTGAAACTAGTGGGAGCCATATGCATGTCATGCAAGTCGTTATGATCATGTAGGTATTAATATTCTAACATTCTTTCTCTCTTCTCATTTTGGTTGATTGAAGATGTCTTCCAATGTGAATTTGCGCTCACTTATGGATTCTAATAAATTAACTGGACCCAACTTTCTTGATTGGTTGAGAAATCTGAGAATTGTTCTAAAACTTGAGGAGCTAGGCTATGTCTTAGATGTTCCACTTCCTGATCCACCTACTGTTGATGCTTCTGATGAGGATCAAAAAGCATATCGTAAGCATCTCAAAGATAGTGACATGGCTACTTGTATTATGCTAGTCTCTATGTCACCAGAGCTATAGAAGTAGCATGAGTTTATGGATGCTAATACCATAGTGTTTCATCTTAAAGAGCTTTTTGATGAGCAAGCTGGGTCTGAAAGGTTCGAGACCTCGAGGCTGCTCTTCACGACTAAGATGACTTTGGGGACATCTGCAGTGCAGTATGCACTAAAGATGAATGGTTATATTGAGAGGTTGGCCATCTTGGATTTTGTTATGGATTATGAATTAAGTATTGACTTAATTCTGGTTGGATTGTCTGATAGTTATTCATAGTTTGTGTTGAACTATTGGATGAATCAAATCTCCACAACAATCCTTGAGTTGATCAATCTGCTTAAGACAGCAGAGCAAGCTATCAAGAAGGATAACAAACTAGTGCTAGTGGTGGACTCATCTTCTTTTGGTTCAAGAAAAAAGAACCTAAAGAAGAAAAAGTCTAAGAAACCAAAAGGAAGAGTAGCCAAAAAGAAACCCAAAGAAACTGTGTCAAAAGGAATTTGTTTCCATTGTGGCAAGATTGGCCACTGGAAGCGAAAATGTAAAGTCTATTTGGAGTCCTTGAAGCAGAAGCAGGCATCAGATGCCCTGGCTCCTTCTGGTATGTTTTTCATTGAGGTTGATACTGTTTTTGATCATAACATATGGGTATTAGATACTAGATGTGAGTCACACATATGTAATGATATGCAGGACCTTAAGGACAGTAGACAACTCATAAAGGGAGAACTAGACCTGCGCATGGGCAATGGATCAAGAGTTACTACATTAGCCGTAGGCACTTATTTTTTGTCACTCCCCAATGGGCTTGTCTGTTTCTTATTTAAATAGAGCTGGTTTCCATTTGAATTTTAATAGCAATGGTTGTTCTATTAGTTTGAATGGAATGCTTTATGGTACTATACATTATGCAATAGAATGTACATATTAGATATGTAGCATCCAATTATGAATGCCAATGACACGAAAAGACATAAACGAGATAATTTAAAATCAACTTACTTATGGCATTGTCGCCTTAGCCATAAAAATGAAAGACACATAGCTAAGCTCCACAAGAGTGGTAGTTTAGGGTCATTTGATTATGAATCATATGACACGGGTGAATCTTGTTTATTAAGCAAGATGACTAAGTTACCCTTTAAGGGAACGAGCGACTGGAGTATTAGACCTAATACATTCAGATGTATGTGGTTCGATGTCCATCTATGCCAGAAGTGGTTGCCATTACTTTATTACCTTTATCGATGATTATTCTCAATATGGGTATCTGTATCTGATGAGATACAAATCTGAAGCATTTGAAAAGTTCAAACAATTCAGAAATGAAGTAGAAAACCAACTTGGGAAAAGTATCAAGACATTACGATCAGATCGTGGTGGGGAATACTTAGACCAACAATTTTTAGATTATCTTAGAGATAATGGGATTTTATCTCAATGGACTCCACCTTACACACCACAACATAATGGTGTGGCTGAAAGGAGAAACCGAACCTTGTTGGACATGGTACAGTCTATGATGGGCTTTGCAAATTTACCAAAATCCTTTTGGGGGTATGCACTTGAGACAATTGTTTATTTGTTAAACAGAGTTCCATCAAAGATAGTTGATATTACTCCATATAAGATGTGGACTTACAAAAAATCCTATCTTTCTCATTTGAATGTTTGGGGCTATCCAGCTTATGTGAAGCGGATACAGTCAGATAAACTTGATGCGAAGTCTGATAAGTGTTTGTTTGTAGGATATCCTAAAGAAACAATGGGATATCAATTTTACCTTGCTAAGGAACAAAAAGTGTTTATTTCAAAGCATACTGTCTTTTTAGAGAAAGAGTTTCTTTTAAAAGAAGACAGTGGGAGCAAAATTGAACCTGAAGAAGTTCAAGATGCTTGAACAAACGTTGATCAACTGCTTGAACCTGAGATTGTGACTCATATAGATGAAGTAACAGTTCAACCTTCTTCAACACAAGAAGTTCGTAGGTCACGTAGGATATGCTCTGTTCCTGAGAGATATGGATTTCTCGTGATTGAACAGAATGACGCATTGCTCATAGAAGATAATGAGCCTACTACCTATGAAGAGGTTCTGAAGAGTTCAGAGTCTAAGAAATGGCTTTGCGCTATGAAAGCAGAAATGGATTCATGTACGAAAACCAAGTATGGACTTTGGTTGAGGCACCCAAAGGAATAAAACCTATAGGGTGTAAATGGGTTTCAAAAAGAAAACTGACATGGATGGTATTGTGATTACCTATAAAGCAAGGCTTGTAGCCAAAGGTTTTCGTCAAAGACAAGGAATTGACTACGATGAGACCTTTGGCCTAGTAGCAATGCTTAAATCCATTAGGGTACTCCTAGCCATTGCCACTCATTATGATTAAGAGATATGGAAAATGGATGTGAAGACAACTTTCCTAAATGGAAATCTAGCTGAGGATGTATATATGACACAATCAAAGGGCTTCATCTCCTATGATGGTGAAAAGGTATACAAGCTTCAGAAATCCATCTATGGATTGAAACAGGCATCCAGGAGTTGAAATATCTGCTTTGATGAGATAATAAAAGAGTTTGGTTTCTCACAAAATCCGGATGAACCCTGTATATATAAGAAGGTCAATGGGAGTGCAATCGTATTCTTTGTGTTATATGTAGATGACATATTATTACGAGGAAACGATGTCTCTATGCTACAATCTGTAAAGATTTGATTGTCCAATCAATTTGCTATGGAAGATCTTGGGGAAGCAACTTATATCCTCGGGATAAAGATCTATAGAGATAGATCAAAAAGGTTGCTTGGTCTTTCACAATCAACGTACATAGATAAGATGCTAAAGAGGTTTACATGGAGCAGTTCAAGGGAGGGTATCTTCCCATGACTCATGGGATAACACTGTCGAAATCTATATGTCCTAAGACACAAGATGAGAGGACGCGTATGAATATGATCCCGTATACATCTGTAGTAGGATCTATCATGTACGCTATGCTATGTAAGAGACCCGATGCATTATATGCTCTAAGTGTTATGAGCAGATACCAATCGGATCCTGGTGAGGGTCATTGGGTGGCTTTCAAGAACATCCTTAAGTACTTGCAAAGGACTAAGGATGTCTTCTTGATATATGGAGATGGAAATCTAAAAGTAAGGGGGCATACAGATGCCAGTTTTCAATCTGATAAGGATGATTCCAAATCCTAATCAGGTTATATATTCACACTGAACGATGGGGCAGTTAGTTGGAAGAGTTCCAAATAAGAGACAACTGTCGATTCAACAACCGAGGTAGAGTACATTGCCGCTTTAGACGCAGCAAAGGAAGCAGTTTGGATCAAGAAGTTCATCACTGAACTTGGTGTGGTTCCTAGCTGTGATGGGCTCATACAGTGGTATTGTTACAACAATGGGGCTATTGCGCAGGCAAAGGAACCAAGGTCTCATCAATGATCTAAGCACGTACTTCGCAGGTATCATCTGATTAGGGAGATCATTGGTCAAGGTGATGTACAAATAGACAGAATTCCCAATGGGCAGAATATTGCTGATCCGTTGACAAAGCCATTGTCACAGAAGAGCTTTGATTTTCATTTACTCGCCTATGGTATTAGATACCAAGGCAATTGGCTTTAGGTCAAGTCGGAGATTTGCTAGAGTAGTGCCCTAAAGGCAATCGCCTTTAACGTGTTTTGCACAAAGTTGTGTACAGAATTTATTTTCAATAATAAAGAAAGGCATATTTCATTAATTTGGTGTTCATTATTTATGAATTGATATTGATCTATAAGCAAATTAATGAAGTACATGATATATGACATAGCATGAAGGAAATTATGATGTGATCATACTATTGAGATCCCTATCATGTGCAATTATGTCAATATTTAAATTATCCTAGTCATACGATTAATGAAACTAGACATCGTTAATCCGAATAGACTAGCACATGTCAAACTCCTTGATTTGATCAAGCAGTGGATCTCAAAAATTGTAAACATGAGATATGAATGCTTACTAAAGGTAGTAAGTACATTGTATGACCTACTATGAGATCATCATATGGATGTCCTATTCTAATGTCAGTGATAATCTCATCATAGCAATAGTGCAAGTATTCTTAGACTTGAGGTACTCAAGGATATCTTGGATACTGATTCTGTGCTTTAACTCCATTCCTTGTTGCCTTACAGAGGTCGCTCATAGGGTGGTGATTACGTATAACTTGAGGTATTCGAAGGTAATTGAGTAGCTAATAGAGGATTCACCACTTCTGTGATAATAGAAGATGATACCCATGGCCTCTTGTCGGGGTCATTACTTGGAAATCTCTAGCCGGAGTATATAAGTCATGAAGAATGTCTTCATTGACCTATAAAGTAATGAGTCCCAGGATGAGAACTGATATCACTTAGACTAGATTTGATGTAGTCAGTCTAGTGAGAGTTGACACTTTGCCCTTACTCATAACCAAGTGGGGTATAGCATGATGAAAGGACGAATTGCATAGCAATTGTCTATGAGAGGGTTTGTAAGATGGTTCGTGGTGAGCACGGGTTCATTCATCAAACCACTTACTTTCCAGTCAATTGGGGGTCATAATGTGTTGCTAGACACCGCTCATGACTTGCTTGGATTAAGTGTTAATCTAAGTGGCCAATATAACCAGGAACCTAATGAGTCACACGCATAAGAGTGACTTGGAGAATTCGTAAAATGGTTTTGGATAGAGATCCATTATATAGAGAGCAATAGAACCAAATGGATCCTGATGAGATCAGGATATGTCCCGATGAGATCACGACATTGATATTGCTGAAATAGGTCTCTGATATTTTTTCCATACCTGGGACTCGGTTGGACCAACTCCAATGTGATGCATATATATATATAAAAACGTGTAAGATAAGGGAGGAGAGACAAAAGAAGTAAGGTGAATAAATAGTAGGATCGTGAGATAAAACTTGGCTTTTAACAAGTTCAAAAACCAAGTTTTCAAGCCATCTCCGAAGCTCTCCATCTACTTTTAAGTTTCATCTTCTTTCTCTCCTTCAAATTCTTCTCCAAGAACAAAGGTAAGAGCTAGCACTCTCTTCTTTGTTCTAGCTATTTTTGGATCAAAGAGTTTAATTCGGTTAGATTCTTTGACCTCTATGTGGATACCATTAGAGATGATCTCCTTTGGTCATTGTGGATTGAGAATTATGGTACTTCTTTGTATAGACACATAGATTATGGACTTTGGGAAAGTCTCGGAACAATTTTTTTTGTTTTCCGCATCGTGTGTATGTGATGCATGCACCGGGTTCGAGATCTATAACTTTTCTCTTTAGGGTCTTAATGAAAGTTGTAGATCTCGAAGTCCTCTTCGAAAGAGTCCTAGAATGACATTAATCGGACATCTACAGAAAAAGTTATGCCTTTTTTCCCCAAGATATGTTTGTTTATAAGTGATTAACTTATCATTGTTTGTCCAATGAGATATTTAGGCTTGGTAATGATATTGAATGAGCCTAATTGAAGTAGGATTGAGCTATTAACATAAGAAGAGTGTATTAGGTGTTAAGGAATAATTCAAAGATCTTGTTAATTGATTTTGAGACGAGTATTAAGGAAATGTACTCGAGAATGTCATTGAACATGCATCGTACATATTTCATATACATAAATGTGCATCAGTGAACATCTATACAATTGTGCAAAATTGTGATATGTGTATGCATTGTGTGTTATAGAGGAGCATTTGGAACGTCTACTTCCAAACGTTGCTAGAACTTTGAGGCAATAGCTTCGGGAGCAATTTGTGAGTAACCTAGACGGTTTCACTCAATTAATTGTTTGCTTTAGAATATGTTTTGAATGATGATATGAATGTGATTTGATTGTGTTAACTCCGGACAATGAAGGTCTGATGATTGTGATGTATGAATGAGATATTGAAGTGCTACTTATAAGTGAATGTAACGAACTAAATGTTTCATGACATGAGTGATTATGAGAGATGCATTGCATACATGAATGCATGATCAGATAATGAGAGTTGTGACTTGAGTAGCCACCGAAAATGAGCTTCAAGCTCCAAACGTGATTAAGAGCCAAAGGCTCACTATATAAAATGAGCCTTATATCCCCAATGGATAAGGAACAGTATAAATGAGCCCGGTATCCACAATGGATACGGGACAGTTTAGGTACTCAGTCACAACAACGTAATAATTGGAAAAGAGTCACATGAGCATTTCATATGCATTTTTATAAGTATGTTTGATTAACTGAGATGCAAAATTGTCTACTCTTAAGTGAGAATGTGATATGTGATCGTTTATGCAAAGATGTGAAATATATGTTATATGTATGATGTGTTGTATGAATTAAGTGAACCATCGATGATGGTTACCTCATTGAGTTCACAAAACTCACCAAAATTGCAACATTGATCTTTCAGGACCGAGAGGCTACTTTAGCTACTAAGGGACGCTACAAGCAGTGTAGACTTGTACTTTTGGGAAAAAGAAGAACGACTCAAAAGTCAGTTAGCTAGGTTTGGACAGATTAGATAGATTTTGTGTATTTCCTCTTTCATGTAGTATATTTTGTATTAGGATAATGATGTACACATTCATATGTTATTGGAAGCTGTCAATGTAAACATTCGATTTTTATGAAATGAAAGCTGTCAATGTAGACCCTTCTTCATAAGTCAAATTTGATTGAACCTGAATTTCTTGCACAGGAATCTTATGTGTATCATCAAACCGATATCTTCTCAATATGGAAACATGAAATACATCATATAACTTGGCCAATTCTTCAGGAAAAGCTAATTGATAAGCTACTAGTCCGATTCTCTTAAGAATCTCGTATGGACCAATATATCGTGAACTGAGCATATCTTTCTTACCAAACCAAAGTATATTCTTCCATGGTGACATTTTCAAGAACACCTTATGACTTACTTGATATTTAATATCCTTCCTTTTCATATTAGCATAGGACAACTGCCTATCACTGGTAGCTTTCAACCTATGTTGAATAACCTAAAATTTTTCTTCAGTATCTTTCATAATATCAGGCCTGATCATCTTATTTTCACTCAATTAAGTCTAACACATCGGAGTTCTACACCTTCTACCATACAACGCTTCATAACATGCATGCCAATGCTAGTCTGATAACTGTTATTGTAATCAAACTCCATTAGAGCCAGATAATTATCCCAACTTCTTGGAAACTCTAACACATAACCCTGAAGCATATCTTCTAATATATGTATAACCCGTTTAGATTGTCCATCTGTCTAGGGATGGAAAGCAGTACTAAACTTAACTTGAGTACCTAAAGCCTTTTGCAGACTTTTCCAGAATCTCGAAGTAAATCGAGGATCACGATAAGAAATAATAGATATCGGTACTCCGTGCAGTCTCACTATTTCATTCACATATAAGTCCGCAAGCCTATCCAAAGAATAGTCAGGATGAACAGGCAAAAAATGAGCAGACTTGGTGAACTTATCCATAATCACCCCTACGGCATCATGCTTCCCCTGAGTAAGAGGAAGTCCAGTAACAAAATCCATAGTAATGTTATCCCATTTCCACTGAGGAATATAAATAAGATGTAACAAACTAGATGGAACCTGATGTGTAGCTTTAATTTGTTGACATGTCAAACACTTAGCTATGTAATCCACAATATCTCATTTCATACCCAACCACCAGTAATGTTGCTTCAGATCTTGATACTTTTTATTTCCACCAGAATGCATAGTGAAAACAATATTATGAGCCTCAACTAATAACTTCTTTTTCAGTTCATGTTTAGCTGGCACACATAACCGATCTTTATAATACAATTCACCATCTCCTTTCACAGAAAAATCAAGTTGTTTACCTTCCTAAGTAGCCAAGATAAGTTGATGTAACTTATCATCAGCTCTCTAAGTATCACAAATCTCTTGTCTCAAAGTAGGCTTAGCTTTCAACTGAGCTTAAGGCTTCATCAGATACAAGTTCCCATTCACTCTACTTCATTGATAATGCTTAAATGGTCTTCTGACTTAAGGCATCAGCCACGACATTAGCCTTACCCGGATGGTAGTCCACAATACAATCATAGTCTTTAAATAGTTAAAAATGCCATTGTCTCAAATTGAGTTCTTTCTAGGTAAGCAGATACTTCAAACTCTTATGATTTGTGAAAATTCTATAACTTGCACCATACAAGTAGTGCTGCCAAATTTTCAAGGCAAACACTACTGCTGCGAGCTCTAGATCATGTATAGGGTAATTTTGTTCATGTGACTTTAGTTTCCTAGGGGCATTAGCAACTACCTTTCCATCCTGCATCAAATCACAACTCAAACCATTTCTAAATGCATCATTAAACATAATATACTCCTCACCAGAAGTAGGTTGAGCCAATACAGGAGCTTTAGTAAGTATACTTTTTAGTTGAACAAAACTATTCTGATGTAATCACTCCTTTTTGTAATAGTTTACTTAAAGGGGATGCTATCACCGAGAACCCCTTCATAATCTGGCAATAATAACCAGCCAAACCCAAAAATCTTCTCACTTCTCTCACATTCCGTGGTGGCTTCCAATTAACAATTGCTTTTATCTTACTAGGATCAACTCTAATCTCTTGAGAAGAGACAACATATCCTAGAAAAGATACCTCTTGAAGCTAGTGTTGGAGTTATGTAAATATAGTGCCCTAGAAAGCAAGTGTATTTACATGTAACTTAATCTTCTTCAGTTACAGTTT
>JAOTAX010054998.1:0-10189 GCA_025629825.1 Erythroxylum guanchezii | reverse complement strand
TGTGGATAATACTAAAATTCTTCATTTCACTAGTCCATTCATTGAGTGCTTGGAAACAATCACAAAATGTTTCTGTTATGAGTACTCGAGCTCCTTCATGTATTGAATCTTCTATTGATTTTGTTGAAAGTTTATGAATTCTTTCTAAATCCATGGCTTTTCCAAGGGTTTGTATATTAGGAGGAATAGGTGAAGTAGTGATAAGTACTGTCTTATATTGAGGGTGTAGAGGCGGATTGTTGTAATCTTGGAATGATTGTTCTGCTTCAGTTCTAGTGGAAAAACTCTTATGTACAATACCTCTTTTGCCAGTAACATGTATTGTTGCTTGATGCCATTGATCATAAATGCCTGCCATGGGTCCATTATAAATAACATAGACTTTAGATTCTTTGTGATCTTGCTGCTGTTTCAGGGATGCTTCTGGTTTTTTTGGTTGGACTGGAATTGGTGTTGTGGATTGAGGCAGTTGGATACTAGAAGAGGGTTCTGATAATTGGGCTAATGGTGTAGTTTCTGCTTCTTTGTCGTGTTCTTTGAGTAGAGTGATGGTAGTTCTGAGACGGTTAATTTCTTTGGTAACAGTGCTTATTTTATGTTGTAGGTCTATTAATTCTGTTTCCTTCAAAATTAATGTATCTTTTAATTGTTTTAGAACTGCTTTCATTCTCGAGTGAGTATATCTGCAAGAAAATTGTTGGTAGTTTTAATATATTGAATCATTAAATTGTATTGATTTAACTCCAATTGCCATTTGATAAGACAACCTTGATTATAATTGGTTCTAATATTGTACTTGATTAATCTACATAAATACTTGAAATCCGTTTGAATTTTAAATTCAACCCGCAATAGATTTTCTTAAAGTTTTGAGACAGGCCAGTGTTTCCTTTTCATAAATTGGATACTTGAGTTCAGTGGGATTGAAAGTCCCGTTTATATACTTGTAGAGTAAATACTTCTTTGGTTGAGTGGTTGTTCCAAAAGGCATCCTGCCCATGTATCAAAACTTGCATCCAATTGGACGAGCAGTGTATCCTTGAGATAATAATTATAAAGAGTTGGTAAATGTTTACAGAGCTATTTTAATCGTTGGACTGCTTGAGTGTCTGTTGATGTCCAATCTCATTGGTATTTAGTTCTACATTTTAATTATAACTTTTTTCTTTTCTGTGCTAATTCTTTCAGAAATCCTTGATCAGAGATATAATTTAATAATCTAAGAAATTGTTGTACTTGTTTTTTATTGAGAAATATATCAGGGAAGGTTTGTAATTTATAAAGTATATTGGGTTGTAATTTTAAATAACCTTTATTAAATTCGATTCCTAAATATTCTATAGTTTGTTGAGCAATTTTTGCTTTCTTTTTACTTAAAACTAAGCCTTTTTCTTTACATCTGAGTAAAACAATACGACGTGGTTTACTACCTTAGATGCCAAATCAGGTTACTGGCAACTTAGATTATATGAAAATACAAAAGCATTAACAACATTTACTTGTCCTCCTTAAAAACACTATCAATGGAATGTTTGACCTTTTATATTAAAACAAGCACCTAGTAAGATTCGATTGGTTCTAATTGATGTTGTAAGGCTGAATATAAGATATGAACTTTAATGGTATACTTGTCTTTAGTTTTATTGAGACATTGATTGGCATAGTGTCCTTCTTTCTTACAAATCCAGCATCTATATAAGCGTTTCTTTTGTGGACATTGCTTTGGAGTGGGTTTGAACTGTCTAGATTTTTGTTTTCGGAAATACTTTTGATAGAATTTTCTTGGTTTATTTTTAAAATGTCGGGACAAATAACGTCGTCAACTATATGGTTTATTGTATGGTTTCTTCGGATATCTATACGAATATTTTGTTTTATAGGAATATTTCTTATATTTAGTTGGTTCACAGTCGTATTGTTGAGGTACTTCTGCATTTTAAGCACAACAACGTTGTAAGTTTTAATGTTTGTTTAAGTTTGTTTTCTAAACATTGTTCAGCCACTAATTCTTGAGTAAGTAAAATAGCTCCACCTAAATTATAAGCAATTTAGTGATTTTCAGTTCGTTCTTGAAATTTTTGTTGTACTTTAAGGTTCATAGGATAGGGTAATTTTTGAATAAAAATGTGTATATACATCTCTTGTTCTGATCTTGCTAGTTTATAATAATATCTTTTAAATTCACAAATGTAATTGTCTAAATAACATATATCACAAATGCGTATATTATTCAAATGTCTTAAAGCTTTTAATCTATTTGCCTGTGCAGTTGCTTCTTTATGTAATATGATATCTTTGCCTAGAAATTCTTTATAAATTTCACTGCCAATGACGTAAAAAGTATCTACATCATTTGCAATGGCTTGATAATGAGGTGTATTTCGTAATGCTGTTTTATTTTCTTGAAAAAAGCTTTGTACTATTCCAGTAGTTTTATAAAGTGTAAAATTCCATAATGAATCCTTAAGACTCTTTTGTATGTACATCTCCAAAGGGTTTTTCTACTTGTAGTAATAATTAAATTCTATTAGACCATTCTAAAATTAATCTTCTGCATTAGTGGTACAATCGAGATTTGATATTCCATCATTTCCTAATGTAATACATTTAGGTTTATATTCCATGGGATACTTTCGTAATTTAGATCCTTTATAATAATATCCTTGTTGGTTGAGGAAATCTTTATCTTCTATCCATTGATAATTAGAAGGTTGAAAAATCGCCTATAATTTTTCCTTTTAATTTTAATTCTCTAGTGTGACTACTCTCAGGTTTTCCATCTTCGACATATACTTCTTGATTAGATTCATATCCACATATGAATTCATCTTTTTCTTTGTTTTCTTTGGTCATAGTTGTAAAAAGTTGTTCTGATTTTTCATCAGAAGCAAGATGTAATTTCTGTATTAATGAAGTTACTTCAGCTAACTGTTGTTGACTGTTCTACATCTTCTATTGGTTGTTCTTGTGGTTCGATAATATCGATAGTAATCAAAGTGTCCATTTATGAATGTCTTAAGAGTTGATGTTGTTGTAATAAGCGGTCATAAAATTGTAATTCGTTTGAAACAAACTGGTAAATTATTCTAACGGATGCTAATTCATGTCTAAAGTTCGAAAGTGTTAGAGGCGTGAGGTACATTGATAATATAAGTAATTAAATTATCGGATGCTTCGCGAGTCTCATGGAGATATCGGTTTACTAAAGATTGTTGTTCTTGAATAGTTTGGAGTAATAGAGTATAGGTTGTACAGTTTGAATTTAGATTTTCCATGGTTTTGTAGTGATTACTAGCTCTGATACCACTTTGGGGGTTGCTTGCGGCGACATTGTCGCTTTTTGTTCTAAGGTTTTGAGTTATTACTATTTGCTCTAAATGATTTAAATTTTCAGTTTGTGTCTTTATTATTAACTCTAGTTTAGTTTCTAACTGTGTTTGTTGTAGACTAATTTCAGAGATTTGTTGTGTCAGAGTATTCATAAAGTTTGTTGCAAATAGGTAGTTACGCTTGTAAGTTGATTTTGAATGGTGTCTAACTGTTTTTGATTTTGGTTAATTATTGGATCGGTAATTCTAATAGATTCTTTATTTGTAGGTTCAATAAAACGAAGAGGTCTACTAATTCGAACTGATTGAGATCTATTAAGTAAAGGAAAACTAGAAGTAGATGGTTGTTTTGTAAGTGAATGTCTTCAATTAATGGCTTGATTAGTAGTAAATGGGTATTGTATAGAAGGAAGTGATCTTAACTTGGTGTGAAATTTTGTTCCTACTTTTGCTACATCTTGAAAAAATTGATCTACATAGATTTGGTCTGTATTTTTAAATTTAATACTATGATGAGAATTAGTTAAAGCATAACTAATTTGGTAAGTAATTGAAAAGGATATTGTCTTGATATCATTAAATTTTCTTTGTAAAATTTATATGCAATGGTAATAGTATCTTGTAAGTTTGAGGATAATAAAGGGATTCTTAATTTTAATCGTGTGTTAAATTTTATTTTTCTATAGCCTAAATTTCCATTCATCTTTTCAATAATTTGATCATTTAAATTAGTCATTCGTTCATCTAAAATTGTCATTCGTATAAGTGAATCAATTCCTTCTTGAAAGGTAGATTTAAGTAAAATTTGAATAGTTGAAAGATGAACATATCCTATTTTATGTCGTTTATTTTCAGGTAATTGTTGCAATTGTCTGGTAATCTATTCTTGATCGATAAGACTAATTCTAATATGTCCATTACATTGATCAATTCTTACGGGTGTTTCATAAATCATTTTGCCGTAGTAAATAAGATTCTAACATTTAAAGAATTTTTTAATTACTGATTTGTGTATATCTTGACCTGGTTTTAAATCCAACTGAGCTTTTGCTATTTGTTTTTGATTATCTTGAAAGAGTAAAGTAGAAACATGGAAGGTTCCTAAGGATTTGGTAAGTTCTAATGTGTCAACATCTAAAATAGTTGAGTCTTTTTCAGTTTTCTCTGTTTCGGTCATGATTATATCTGGGAATGATAGATTTGATGATTGGTTTTAATGGTTTCTAAGGTATCTAGATGTTCTGTATATAGCTGATGTAATTGTTGAACGACTGCTAAATGTTCATAATATGGTCTTTTACCTAATTAGTTTATTCCTACAATGATGAGATAATTAATACGTGTTTCATTATACTGTATATGATCTGACATTGACTAATTTTATCTTGTGTAACTATAATTTGTTTGTCTAAATTAGTGCAAATAGGGCAACTCATTAATATTTGACTATTATATATTCTATATTAGTATTGAGATTAAATATATTACGCCATAAATAATCTAAACTAATATCAATATAATCCATGCTATTACAGAAATAATGATCTAATTCAAAAGGATGAATAAACATGATACTGAGGGATAGAAAGAATAATAAAGGTTGAACATAAAGAAAACATAGATAATGATGTAGATAGTGAATGAAAAATGCATACAATAATTAATGAAGTAAAAGATGCAAAATGTCATGATTAATCAATTAAATATTGAATGGTGTCCTGAACTTCAAGTCTATCCTTTTTTACTGAACTATAGATATATTCGGTCTGATTTAACAAAATTCGTGCTTTTTCTAAGAGTTGAGTATTGTGATGTTCCTTTGCTAATACTATGGCATCTTTATAAAGAGTCATATATTTTAATTGTTCTATTTCAATCTCTTGATAAACTCTAATTAATTGTTTTAAATAACGTTTGAGTTCGAAATACATTTTATTAGTCAATAAGCTGCTTAATCAAAGATACATAATAGCTTCCAAGTTGATGCAAATCTGTGCGAAGTGCTTGAACTAATTCAATAAGTTTAGTTGCGTCTTGCATAATCTGAAATGCTACTTTCTCGATAGCTTCGGCTTGTTCATGTAGAGGATGATCTAGAGGTTGAACATACATTGGATCTATATAGGTGCTATGTGTTGACTTATTTCATGCATGATAATTGATGAGGAGGGCTTCTAATTCATCTTCCTTAACATAAGTTTCGACTATAAGTGCTTTGAGTGATCTTTTTCGTCCAAAATAACTGGTTGTCATGCTGAGATTTGCTTAAACTGAATAAGAAAGATAATGAATGAATCATATGATACATGATAAAATAATTCTTTATGTGATAAAAAGCTAAATAAAAAGACTGCTGCACATACCGTTTCCGTTTACGCTTGAATGCCAAACCTAGGTGAAATTGCGAAAAGGAAGAATTGAGCAAACAGAATGTTTGTTTAGTTTCTTATGAAGTTCTGAGAGATCAGAGGCTACATTTATAGGAAAAGAAAAGAGCTAAAGGCCAAAAACAATGAGACCGACCGACTTAACATAAAAGAAAAGCTAAAGCTGAAAGATACTAAAGTAAAGATGCTATCGTACAATAATTTACAATTTTTACAGCTGTTGGTCACATGGTGGACGTACATGCTTATCGATTCTGCTGTCTTAATTCTTTACTCTTCAATAATGACAAGTGCGTCGTCAGTGATGTCTTCTTTTTCCTGTGATTGATTGACTGCTTTAGATATAGTGGGACAATGTGAGTACTTATGAGCTGGATAGTCCTTTAGTTGCTGACAGATTGCGTATTTCCATGAATTCAAAAGTTGTGCAAAGATTCCATCCATATGAGTGAAGGGTTGGTTGAACTGCTGAATAATATGGATTGCTTCTTGGCTAATAGGTGTCTTGTATGCTGAAAGCATGATCATCTGTGGTCCTTTGTAGTTGATTTTGAACAATGAGTTTTTGTTGATTTGATTACATTGACTAAAACTCCTTTAAGACAATTGATGTTGAGTTTATTAATCGTGTCCCAATGAAACTCATATCTTGGTGGTTTGTCTAATGGTGGATAAATACCATTACTAACTCTAATTTGTAAATAAGCAAGTCGTTGTAATCTGATTGCTGCCATGGTGCTGGTGTCTGATTCTTCAAAAATAACGTAGCTGCTATAAACTTTGAAAAATATCTCTCGGTCCTTTGCAAATCTTTCTTTGTAATTCTTGACGGCATGGGTAAATCCAATCAGAAAATTAGATAGAAGTTGTAAATCCTGAACATAAATTGTGTCTATGAGTCCACTATGAAATAATAAATAAGTTGTTAGTGGATCAGCTCTGAAGAAGATGATAGCTTTTGGTCCATATCGTTCTCGATTCTGTGGATAATACTGAAATTTCTTCATTTCACTAGTCCATTCGTTGAGTGCTTAGAAACAATCACAAAATGTTTCTACTGTGAGTAATCGGGCTTCTTCGTGTATTGAATCTTCTACTGATTTTGTTGGAAGTTTATGAATTCTTTCTAAATCTATGGCTTTTCTAAGGGTTTGCATATTAGGAGGAATAGGTGAAGTAGTGGTAAGTACTGTCTTGTATTGAGGGCATAGAGGCGGATTGCTGTAATCTTGGAATGATTGTTCTACTTCAGCTCTAATGGAAAAACTCTTATGTACAATACTTCTTTTGCTAGTAATGTGCATTGCTGCTTGATGCCATTGATCATATATGTCTGCCATGGGTCCAGTGTAAATAACATAGACTTTGGATTCTTTGTGATCTTGCTGTTGTTTTGGGGATATTTCTGGTTTTTTTGGTTGGACTGGAATTGGTGTTGTGGATTGAGGCGGTTAGATACTAGAAAAGGGTTCTGATAATTGGACTAATGGTGTAGTTTCTTATTCTTTATCGTGTTCTTTGAGTAAAGTGATGGTAGTTCTGAGACAGTTAATTTTTTTGGTAACAGTGCTTATTTTGTGTTGTAGGTCTATTAATTTTGTATCTTCTAATTGTTTTAGAACTGCTTCCATTCTCGAGTGAGTATATCTGCAAAAAAATTGTTAGCGGTTTTAATATATTGAATCATAAAGTTGTATTGATTTAACTCCAATTACCATATGATAAGACGACATTGATTATAATTGGTTCTAATATTGTACTTGATCAATCCACATAAATACTTGAAATCCATTTGAATTTTAAATTCAACCGACAATATATTTATGCGGTATTTTCTCAAAGTTTTGAGACATGCCAGTGTTTCCTTTTCATGAATTGGATACTTGAGTTCAACGATATTGAAAGTCTCATTTATATACTTGCAGAGTAAATACTTCTTTTGGTTGAGATCCTGCCCATGTATCAAAACTTGCATCCAATTGGACGAGCAATGTATCCTTGAAATGATAATTATAAAAAGTTGGTAAATACTTACATAATTGTTTTAACCGTTTGACTGCTTGAGTGTCTGCTGATGTCCAATCTCATTGGTATTTAGTGCTGCATTTTAATTGTAACGTTTTTCTTTCCTGTGCTAATTCTTTCAGAAATCCTTCATCAAAGATACAATTTAATAATCTAAGAAATTGTTGTACTTGTTTTTTATTGAAAAATATATCTGAAAAGGTTTGTAATTTATGAAGTATATTGGGTTGTAATTTTAAATAACCTTTATTAAATTTGATTCCTAAATATTTTATAGTTTGTTGAGCAATTTTTGCTTTCTTTTTACTTAAAACTAAGCCTTTTTCTTTACATCTGAGTAAAACAATGCAAACTTTTTTTAAATGATTGAGTTTATCTTGATTATAATAAATAATAATATCATCAATATAAACAAATATAAATTCTTCTAATCCTTCGAGATTTTTATCTATAAATCGTTGGTAAATACTAGGTGCTTATTTTAATCCAAAAGGTAAAACATTTCATTGATAGTATTTTTGAGGAGGACAAGTAAATGTTGTTAATACTTTTGTATTTTCATGTAATCTAAGTTGCCAGTAACCTGATTTGGCATCTAAGGTAGTAAACCACGTATGTTCTTTAAGCTTATTGATAATATAATCTTTTTTAGGTAATTTATATGCATCTTCTATAGTTGTATCATTTAATTTCTTATAATTAATAACCTTTCATCGTTTTCCTCTTTTCTGTTCTGCTGAATTATTGACATAGAAAACTGGTGCAGAGTGTTTACTAGTGCTAAGGCTAATTAATCCTTTATCTAATAATTCCTTGCATTCAGAAATAAATTCTTTTATATCTTGTGGAGTATAAGGGATATTATTTCGTATATTTATTTCTTGCTGAGGATCCTTTAACCTTATTTCTATCAGTTCTCGATTTTGATTTTTCTGTGGATCTAATGGATTTTCACTACATACTTCATTTAGCAAAGCATCGACTTCTAATTAAAGAGATATATTGTTGAGAAGATAAAATTGTAAAGAATCTAATTTGTTGTTATCGCCTTTAACTGTTGGTAATAAGTAGTATGATAGATAGGAATTTTAAAATGATAACTTTTTGGTTAATAGTTTTACTATATGGAGTTTTTAATGTAATATAATATAAATATTGACAAAACGGATTATATAATTTAAAAAAATTATTTCCTATAATCAAGGGTAATCCTGATTCTTATTGATAAGTGAAAGGAATGGAAAATGTATAATTTTCGATAAGTATATTATTGTAATAACTAACATACCAAATAAATTTGAAACTTCCATCTGCAATTCTAATCTGTAAAAGTTTTTATAATTTTTTCCATGTAGTTAATAATTATTTAGAGGCAATACATATAGTAGCTCCTGTATCTATATAAGCATTTACTTTTTTATTCTAAATGACTACTTGTATAAACGTTGTGTTGAGATTCAATTGTTGATTCGAATTCACTTTGAGAATTTGATTCATCTTGAGATTCATAAAAATAACGAGAAATAGTTGAGTCTCTTATTATTATTATTATTATTATTATTATTATTATTATTATTATACAAAATTTATTATTATTATTATTGCTGCTATTATTAATTATTATTATAAATTTTATACTTATTATTATTATTATTGCTATTATTATTTTTATTATTATCATTATTATTATTATACAAAAAAAAATTATTATTGATACAATTAAAAAATTACAGATACACTTTAAATAAATATTGATACAGTTATAAAATAATCAATGAATGACAGTATGTCCAATTATATTATACTGCAGGGGCATTTTTGTCATTAAAATTGTTTTTTTGTTCTGTCCACTGCAACCAAACACACTTCTGTCCTCGATATGGAGACAGTTTTTTCTGTTATATTTATCGCAACTAAGCACCTCATTGTCTCCAATTTTTGTTCTGTTCTGTCTCCACATAAAAGAGACAGCAGTCATACGCAGCATAAGTAGAAGATGATAATTTTGAAAAATTACAAATTTACCATTAGTTTTGAAATGGCACGACTTTGCATTACAATTATGTCATTTCTGCCATTAGTTTCTTGATAATTTTGATTGTTGCCATTAGTTTTAAGAAAAAACACAAATATGCCACTGCTTGTGACAAAACTACGATTTTATCACTACATTTTAGAAAATTGTAGTTTTGCCATCGATATCATAATTACTACTTTGCCACTATTCAATTTTTAGTATTTGTAATTTTCTCCTTTTAAATGTGGCTCAAGTGGTAAGAAGAAAATTATTTAAAAAATTCGTAATTTAGTAATTCATAATTCACGAAATAGGAAGTTTGATCTTTAAGGAAAGTATTCTAAATGCATTTGTCATGTTTCCGCATTATTGTTTTATAAGTGCATAATATAATATTGAGCAAGGTTATTATTTATGTTCTGTTGAACCCC
>JAOTAX010054987.1:0-29696 GCA_025629825.1 Erythroxylum guanchezii | reverse complement strand
CTGGGCAATTTTCTCTTTGGCACAAATAAATCTAATAATCATCACGAATATATGACATAATACAAACTCGTCTACAATGAGGGCTAGATGGAAAATACTTTGTTAGGGAGCTCCAAATCAGATTCTATCCGTCGTATTTCAAGAGGCAAGACTCAAGAACAAATACTAATATTTAATCTCTATCGGAGGTCCTTTGGTAATCGAACGAGACTAGAGCAAATTTTCATATGAACATTTTCTCTATTTTGGGAACTTTTCTCTTTGGCAAAAAAAATCTAATAATCATCACCAATATATGACATAATACAAACTCGTATATAAGGAGGACTAGATAGAAAGTACTATGTTAGAGAGCTCCAAATCAGATTCTAACAATTTGATGTCAAGATACAAGACTCATGAATAACATACTAAAATTTTATCTCGATCAAAGATCGTTTGGTTATCAATCGAGATTAGAGTAAATTTTGATATTAAAGTTTTCTCTGTTCTAGGCACTTTTCTCTTTGGTTCAAAAAATTCTAATAATAATTACCAATATATGAGATAATACAAACTCGCATACAAGGCAGGCTAGATAGAACATACTAAGTTATAGAACTCAGGAACAACATACTAAAATTTCGCCCCGATTTAAGATCGTTTGGTCTTCGATCAAGACTAGAGCAAATTTTGATATAAATGTTTTCTCTCTTCTGGGCACCTTTCTTTTTGGCATAAAAAGATCTAATAATCATCACCAATATATGACATAATACAAACTCGTATACAAGGAGGGCAAGACAGAAAATACTATCTTAGAGAGCTCAAAATCATATTCTAACTTTTGGATGTCAAGGTGTAAGACTCAGGAAAAACATACTAAAATTTCGTCCCGATCACAGATCGTTTGTTCATCGATCGAGAATAGAGCAAATTTTGATATGAATGTTTTCTCTCTTCTGGGCAACTTTCTCTTTGGCACAAATAAATCTAATAATCATCACGAAAATATGACATAATACAAACTCATCTACAAGGAGGGCTAGATGGAAAATACTATGTTAGAGAGCTCTAAATCAGATTCTATCCATCGGATGTCAAGAGGCAAGACTTAAGAACAACATACTAATATTTCATCTCGATCAAAAGTCGTTTAGTAATCGATCGAGGCTTGAGCAAATTTTGATATGAACGTTTTCTCTCTTCTGGGCACCTTTCTCTTTAGCACAAAAAAGTCAAACATTTTTCATCAATATATGATGTAATACAAACTCGTATATAAATAGGGCTAGAAAAAAAAATACTAAGTTCAGGAGCTCCAAATCAGATTATAACCATTGGATGTCAAGATGCAAGACTCAGGAACATCAAACTAAAATTTCATCCCGATCAGAGATCGTTTGGTCATCAATTGAGACTAGAACAAATTTTGATCTGAACGTTTTCTCTCTTCTAGGCAATTTTCTCTTTGGCACAAAAAAATCTAATAATTACCACCAATACATGACATAAAACAAACTCGTATATAAGGTAGGCTAGAGAAAAAAATACTATGTTAGGGTGTTGCAAATCAGATTCTAACCGTTGGATGTCAAGATGCAAGACTCAGGAACAACATACTAAAATTTCATCACGATTAGAGATCGTTTGGTCGTTGATTGAGACTAGAGTAAATTTTGATATGAATGTTCTCTCTTCTGGGCACTTTTCTCTTTTGTAATTAAAAATTTAATAATCATATACAAGGCGGGCTAGACAGAAAAAAAACTAAGTTAGAGAGCTCTAAATTAGATTCTAACCATTGGATGTCAAGATGCAAGACTCAGGAACAACATACTAAAATTTCGTCTCGATCAGAGATTATTTGGTTATCGTTCGAGTCTAGAACAAATTTTGATATGAACTTTTTGTTTCTTTTGGGCACATTTCTCCTTGACACAAAAAGATCTAATTATCATCACGAATATATGACATTCTACAACCTCGTATACAAGGAGACCTAGACAGAAAATATTATATTAGAGAGCTCCAAATAAGGTTCTAACCGTTGGATGTGAAGATGTAAGGCTCAGGAATAACAAACTAAAATTTCATCCCGATCAGATATAATTTGGTGAACGTTTTCTCTCTTCTGGGCTCCTTTTTATTTGGCACAAAAAAATCTAATAATCATCACCAATATATGGCATAATACAAACTCGTACACAAGGAAGGCTAGAGAGCTCCAAATCAGATTCTAACCGTCGGATATCAAGAGGCAAGACTCAAGAACAACAAACCAATATTTCACCTCGATCAGAGGTCGTTCGTTAATCGATCAAGGCTTGAATAAATTTTGATATGAACGTTTTCTCTCTTCTGGGGACCTTTCTCTTTAACACAAAAAAATCTAATAGTCATCACCAATATATGACATAATACAAACTCGTATACAAATGGGGTTAGACAGAAAATACTAAGTTGGAGAGCTCTAAATCAGATTCTAACCGTTGGTTGTCAAAATGCAAGATACAGGAACAACATACTAAAATTTCTTTTCGATCAGAGGTCGTCGTTCATCGTTCGAGACTGGAGCAAATTTTGATATGAACGTTTTCTCTCTTTTGGGAACTTTTCTCTTTAGTACAAAAAATCTAAGAATCATCATCAATATATGACATAATACAAACTCGTATACTAGGAGGGCTAGACAGAAAATACTATGTTAGAGAGCTCCAAATTAGATTCTAACCGTTTGATGTCAAGATACAAGACTCAGGAATAACATACCAAAATTTTATCTCGATCAAAGATCATTTGGTTATCAATCGAGACTAAAGCAAATTTTGATATGAAAGTTTTCTCTCTTCTAGGCACTTTTCTCTTTGGTACAAAAAAATCTAATAATAATAACCAATATATGACATAATTCAAGCTCACGTACAAGTTGGGTAGATAGAAAACACTAAGTTACAGAACTCTAAATTAGATTCTCAATGTTGGATGTCAAGATGCAAGAGTAAGGAACAACATACTAAAATTTCGTCCTGATCAGAAATCGTTTGGTCTTCGATCGAGACTAGAGCAAATTTTGATATAAACATTTTCTCTCTTCTAGGCACCTTTCTGCTTGGCACAAAAAAACCTAATAATTATCACCAATATATGACATAATACAAACCCTTATACAAGAAGGCCTAGACAGAAAATATTAAGTTAGGGAGCTCCAAATTAGGTTCTAGCCGTTGGATGTCAGGATGTAAGACTCAGGAATAACATAATAAAATTTTGTCCCGATCAGAGATCGTTAGTCATCGATCAAGACTAGAGCAAATTTTGATTTGATCATTTTCTCTCTTTTGGGTAATTTTATCTTTGGTGCAAATAAATCTAATAATCATCACGAATATATGACATAATACAAACTCGTCTACAAGGAGGGCTAGACAGAAAATACTATGTTAGAGAGCTCCAAATCAGATTCTATCCGTCAAATGTCAGAAGGCAAGACTCAAGAACAACATACTAATATTTAATCCCGATTAGAGGTCATTTGGTAATCAAGCGAGGCTCGAGCAAATTTTGATATGAACGGTTTCTCTTTTCTGAGCACCTTTTTCTTTTGCACAAAAAAATCTAATAATCATCACCAATATATGACATAATACAAACTCGTATACAAAAAGGGGTAGATAGAAAATACTAAATTAGAGAGCTTTAAATCAGATTCTAACCGTTGGTTGTCAATATGCAAGACACAGGAACAACATACTAAAATTTCTTTCTGATCAAAAATCGTTAGTTCATCGTTCGAGACTGGAGCAAATTTTGATATAAACGTTTTCTCTATTTTGGGAACTTTTCTCTTTGGAACAAAAAAATCTAAGAATCATCACTAATATATGACATAATACAAGCTCATATACAACGAGGGCTAGACAGAAAATGCTATGATAGAGAGCTCCAAATCAGATTCTAACCGTTTGATGTCAAGATACAAGACTCAGTTATAACATACCAAAATTTTATCTCGATCAAAGATCATTTGGTTATCAATCGAGACTAAAGCAAATTTTGATATGAAAGTTTTCTCTCTTCTAGGCACTTTTCTCTTTGGTACAAAAAAATCTAATAATCATCACGAAAATATGACATAATACAAACTCGTCTACAAGGAGGGCTAGATGGAAAATACTATGTTAGAGAGCTCTAAATCAGATTCTATCCATCGGATGTCAAGAGGCAAGACTTAAGAACAACATACTAATATTTCATCTCGATCAAAAGTCGTTTAGTAATCGATCGAGGCTTGAGCAAATTTTGATATGAACGTTTTCTCTCTTCTGGGCACCTTTCTCTTTAGCACAAAAAAGTCAAACATTTTTCATCAATATATGATGTAATACAAACTCGTATATAAATAGGGCTAGACAAAAAAATACTAAGTTCGGGAGCTCCAAATCAGATTATAACCATTGGATGTCAAGATGCAAGACTCAGGAACATCAAACTAAAATTTTGTCCCGATCAGAGATCGTTTGCTCATCAATCGAGACTTGAGCAAATTTTGATCTGAACGTTTTCTCTCTTTTGGGCAATTTTCTCTTTGGCACAAAAAAATCTAACAATTATCACCAATACATGACATAAAACAAACTCGTATACAAGGAATGTTAGACAAAAAAATACTATGTTAGAGTGTTCCAAATCAGATTCTAATCGTTGGATGTCAAGATGCAAGACTCAGGAACAACATACTAAAATTTCATCACGATTTGAGATCGTTTGGTCGTTGATCGAGACTAGAGCAAATTTTGATATGAACCTTTTCTCTCCTCTGGGCACTTTTCTCTTTGGTAATAAAAAATCTAATAATCATCCCCAACATATGACATAATACAAACTTGTATACAGGGCAGGCTAGACAGAAAAATACCTACTTAGAGAGCTCTAAATTAGATTCTAACTGGTGGATGTCAAGATGTAAGACTCAGGAACAACATACTAAAATTTCGTCCCGATCAAAGATTATTTGGTCATCGTACGAGACTAGAGCAAATTTTTATATAAACGTTTTCTTTCTTCTGGGCACATTTCTCCTTGGCACAAAAAGATCTAATAATCATCATGAATATATGACATAATACAAACTCGTATATAAGGAGACGTATATAGAAAATAATATGATAGAGGGCTCCAAATTAGGTTCTAACCATTGCATGTCAAGATGTGAGACTCAGGAATAACATACTAAAATTTCATCCCTATCAGACATCATTTGGTGATCGATCAAGAATAGAGCAAATTTTAATATAAACGTTTTATCTCTTCTGGGCAATTTTCTCTTTAACAGAAAAAAATCTAATAATTAGCACCAATATATGACATAATACAAACTCGTATACAAGGAAAACTAGATAGAAAATACTATGCTAGAGAGTTGCAAATCAGATTCTAACCGTCGAATGTCAAGAGGCAAGACTTAAGGACAACATACTAATATTTCACGTCGATCAGAGGTCGTTTAGTAATCGATCGAGGCTTGAGCAAATTTTGATATGAACATTTTCTCTCTTCTAGGCAACTTTCTCTTTGGCACAAAAAAATCTAATAATCATTACCAATATATGACATAATACAAACTCGTATACAAATAGGGCTAGACATAAAACACTATGTTAGACAGTTCTAAATTAGATTCTAACTGTTGGATGTCAAGATGTAAGAATAAAAAAAAATACTAAAATTTCTTCCCGATCAGAGATCGTTTGGTCATCAATCAAGACTAGGGCAAATTTTGATATGAACGTTTTCTCTCTTATTGGCGTTATTCTCCTTGACACAAAAAAATCTAATAATCATCACGAATATATAACATAACACAAACTCATCTACAAGGAGGGCTACACTGAAAATACTATGTTAGGGAGCTCCAAACCAGTTTCTATCCGTCGTATGTCAATAGGCAAGACTTAAGAACAACATACTAATATTTCATCCTGATCAGAAGTCATTTGGTAATGGATCGAGGCTTGAGCAAACTTTGATATGAACGTTTTCTCTCTTCTAGGTACCTTTCCCTTTGGCACAAAAAAAATCAAATAATTTTCATCAATAAATGATGTAATACAAACTCGTATATAAATAGGGCTAGACCAAAAAATACTAAGTTAGAGAGCTCTAAATTAGATTATAACCGTTGGATGTCAAGATGCAAGACTCAGGAACATCATACAAAAATTTCATCCTGATCAGCGATTGTTTGGTCATCATTCGAGACTAGAGCAAATTTTAATATGAACGTTTTCTCTCTTCTGGGCACTTTTCTCCTTGGCTCAAAAAGATATAATAATCATCACGAATATATGATATAATACAAACTCATATACAAAGAGGGCTAGACAGAAAATACTATGTTAGAGAGCTCCAAATCAGATTCTAACCGTCAGATGTCAAGAGCCAAGACTCAAGAACAACATACTAATATTTCATCTCGATCATAAGTAGTTTGGCAATCGACTGAGCCTTGAGAAAATTTTGATATGAACATTTTCTCTCTTCTAGGCACCTTTCTCTTTGGCACAAAAAAATCTAATAATCATTACCAATATATGACATAATACAAACTTGTATAAAAATAGTGCTAGACAGAAAATACTATGTTAGAGAGATCCAAATCAGATTCTAACCATCGTATGTCAAGAGACAAGATTTAAGAACAACATACTAATATTTCATCTCGATCAGAAGTCGTTTGGTAATCGATCAAGGCTTCAACAAATTTTGATATGAACAATTTCTCTCTTCTGGGCACTTTTCTCCTTGGCATAAAAAGATCTAATAATCATCACAAATATATGACATAATACAAACTCTTATACAAGGAGGGCTATAAAGAAAAATATTATGTTAGAGAGCTCTAAATCAGATTCTAACCATTGGATGTTAAAATGTAAGACTCAGGAAAAACATACTAAAATTTCGTCTCGATCAAGACTAGAGCAAATTTTGATATGAAAATTTTCTCTCTTTTAGGCAATTTTCCCTTTAGCACAAATAAATCTTGTAATAATCACGAATATATGACATAATACAAACTCGTCTACAAGGAGGGCTAGACGAAAAATACTATGTTAGGGAGCTCCCAATCAGATTCTAATCGTTAGATGTCAAGAGACAAGACTTAAGAACAACATACTAATATTTCATCCCAATCAGAAGTCGTTTGGTAATCGATCGAGGCTTTAGCAAATTTTGATATGAACATTTTCTCTCTCCTGAGCACCTTTCTCTTTGGAATAAAAAATTATAATAATCATCAGCAATATATGATATAATACAAACTCGTATATAAAAAGGGCTAGATAGAAAATGCTAAGCTAGAGAGCTCCAAATCAGATTATAACCATTGGATGTCAAGATGCAAGACTCAAGAAGAACAAAATAAAATTTCGTCCCGATCAGAGATCATTTGGTCATCAATCGAGACTAGAGCAAATTTTGATCTAAACGTTTTATCACTTCTGGGCAATTTTCTCTTTGGCACAAAAAAATATAATAATCATCACCAATATATGACATAATACAAACTCGTATACAAGACGGACTAGACAGAAAATACTATGCTAGAGAGCTTCAAATTAGATTCTAACTGTTGGATGACAAGATGTAGGACTTAAGAACAACATACTAAAATTTCGTCCCGATCAGAGATCATTTGCTCATCGATTGAGAATATAGCAAATTTTGATATGAACGTTTTCTCTATTATTGGCACTTTTCTCTTTGGCAAAAAAAAATCTAATAAGCATCACGAACATATTACATAATACAAACTCGTATGCAAGGAAGGCTAGAAAAAAAATACTATGTTAGAGAGCTCAAAATCAGATTCTAACCGTTGAAAGTCACGACGCAAGACTTAGGAACAACATACTAAAATTTCGTCACGATCAGAGATCGTTTGGTCATCGATCAAGACTAGAAATTTTTTTGATATGAACGTTTTCTCTCTTCTAGGCACTTTTCTCTTTGGCACAAAAAAATCTAATAATTATCACGAATACATCACATGATACAAACTCATATATAAGGAGGGCTTTACAGAAAACACTATGTTAAAGAGCTCTAAATCAGATTCTAACCGTTGAATGTCAAGATGTAAGACTCAGGAACAACATACTAAAATTTCGTCCCGATCAGAGATCGTTTGGTCATCGATCAAGACTAGAGCAAATTTTGATATTAACATTTTCTCTCTTCTGGGGACTTTTTTCTTTGGCAAAAAAAAAATTTAATGATCATCACGAATATATGACATAACACAAACTTGTATATAGGAAGGGCTAGGCAGAAAATACTATGCTAGAGAGCTCCAAATCAGATTCTAACCATTGGATGTCAAGATGTAAGACTCATAAACAACATACTAAAATTTCGTCTCGATCAGAGATCGTTTGGACATCGATCAAGACTAGAGCAAATTTTCATACGAATGTTTTTTCTCTTCTTGACACATTTCTCTTTGGCACAAAAAAAATCTAACAATCATTACAAATATATGGCATAATACAAACTCGTATACAAGGAGGGCTTGACAGAAAATATTATGTTAGAGAGCTCTAGATCATATTCTAACATTTGGATGTCACGATGTAAGACTGATGAATAACATGCTAAAATTTCGTCACGATTAGAGATCGTTTGGTCATCGATCAAGACTACAACAAATTTTGATATGAACGTTTTCTCTCTTCTAGGCACTTTTCTCCTTAGCAAAAAAAGATCTTATAATCATCACAAATATATGACATAATACAAACTCGTATACAAGGAAGACTAGACAGAAAATACTATACTAGAGAGCTCCAAATCAAATTTTAATCATCGGATATCAAGAGGCAAGACTCAAGAAAACATACTAATATTTCATCTCGATTAGAAGTCGTTTATGAATTGCTCGAGGCCTGAGAATATTTTGATTTGAACGTTTTCTCTCTTCTGGGCAACTTTCCCTTTGGCCCAAAAAAATCTAATAATCACTACCAATATATGACAATATACCAACTCATATATAAGGAGGGCTAGACAAAAAATACTACATTAACGAGCTCCAAATCAGATTTTAACCATTAGATGTCAAAAGGCAAGACACAGGAACAATATACTAAAATTTCGTCCCAATCAGAGATCGTTTTGTAATTGATCGAGACTAGAGCAAATTTTGATATAAACATTTTCTCTCTTCTGGGCCATTTTCCCTTTGCAACAAGAAAATCTAATAATCATCATCAATATATGACAAAATATGAAATCGTATACAAGGACGGATAAACATAAAATATTAAATTAGAGAGCTTCAAATCAGATTCTAACCATTGGATGTCAAGATGTAAGACTCAGGAATAACATACTATAATTTCGTCTCGATTAGAGATCGTTTGGTTATCGATCAAGGCAAGAGTAAATTTTGATATGAACGTTTTCTCTCTTCTAGACACTTTTCTCTTTGGCACAAAAAAAATCTAATAATCATCACCAATATATAGCATAATACAAACTCGTACACAAGGAGGGCTAGACAAAAAATACTATGTTAGATAGCTTCAAATCAGATTCTAACCATTGAATTTCAAGATGAAAGACTCAGGAACAACATACTAAAATTTCGTCTCAATCAGAGATCGTTTGCTCATTGATCCATATTAGAACAGATTTTGATATGAACGTTTTCTCTCTTCTGGGCAATTTTCTCTTTACCACAAAAAAATCTAATAATCATCACCAATAGATGACAAAATACATAGTCGTCTACAAGGAAACCTAGACAAAAAATACTATCCTAGAGAGCTCCAAATCAGATTCTAACCGTTGGATATCAAGATGTAAGGCTCAGGAACAACATACTAAAATTATGTTCCAATCAGAGATCATTTGGTCATTGATCCATATTAGAGCAAATTTTGATATGAACGTTTTCTCCCTTCTATGCACTTTTCTCCTTGGCACAAAAAAATCTAATAATCATCTCCAATATATGATATAATACAAAGTCATATACAAGGAGGGTTAGACAGAAAATATTATGTTAGAGGGCTCTAAATCAGATCCTAACTGTTCGATGTCAAGATGCAAGACTCAGGAGCAACATATTAAAATTTCATCCCTATCAGAGATACTTTGGTCATCGATCGAGACTTAAGCAAATTTTGATATGAACGTTTTCTCTCGTCTGGGCACTTTTCCCTTTGGAACAAAAAAATCTAATAATCATCACCAAACTCGTATACAAATAGGGCTAGACAAAAAATAGTAAGTTAGAGAGCTCAAAATCAGATTCTAACCATTGGATGTCAAGATCCCGACCAGAGATCGTTTCGTCATCGATCGATACTAGAGTAAATTTTGATATGAACATTTTCTCTCTTTTGGGCACTCTTCTCTTTGGCACCAAAAAAATCTAATAATCATTACCAATATATGACATAATACAAACTCGTATATGAGGAGAGCTAGATAGAAAATACCATGTTAGAGAGCTCCAAATATGATTCTAACCGTTGAATGTTAAGATATAAGACTTAAGAACAACATACTAAAATTTCGTCCGATTTTGGTATGAACGTTTTCTCTCTTCCGGGCAATTTTTTCTTTGGCACAAAAAAATCTAATAATAATCACCAATATATGACAAAAAATGCTATGCTAGATAGCTCCAAATCAGATTCTGACTGTTGGATGTTAAGATCCAAAGCTCATGAACAACATATTAAAATTTCGTCCCGATCAGAGATCGTTTGGTCATTAATCAAGATTAGAGAAAATTTTCATATGAATGTTTTATCCTTTCTAGGCACCTTTCTCTTTGGCACAAACAAATCTACTAATCATCACTAACATATGACATAATACAAACTCGTATATGAGGAGTGATAGACCGAAAATACTATATTAGAGGGCTCCAAATCAAATTCTAACCGTTGGATCTCAAGATGCAAGACATAAAAACAACATATTAAAATTTCCTCCCAATCGGTCATCGATCGAGACTAAAGCAAATTTTGATTTGAACGTTTTCTCTCTTCTAACCACTTTTCTCTTTGGCACAAAAAAATTTAATAGTCGTTACCAATATATAACATAACACAAACTCGTATACAAATATGGCTAGACAGAAAATACTAAGTTAGAGAGCTACAAATTAGATTCTAACGGTTGGATGTCAATATGCAAGATTCAGGAACAATATACAAAAATTTCGATACAATCAGAGATCGTTTGGTCATCGATCGAGACTATTGCAAATTTTGCAATGAATGTTTTCTCGCTTCTAGGCACATTTCTCTTTGGTGCAAAAAAATCTAATAATCATCACCAATATATGACATAATACAAACTCGTATGCAAATAGAGCTAGAAAGAAAAAACTAAGTTAGAGAGTTCGAAATCAGATTCTAAATGTTGGATGCTAAGATGCATAACTCAGGAACAACATACTAAAATTTCGTCCCGATCAGAGATCATTTAGTCATCGACTAACATTAGAGCAAATTCTGATATGAAAGTTTCTCACTTCTGGGTAATTTTCTCTTTGGCACAATAAATCTAATAATCATCTCCAATATATGACATAATACAAACTCGTATACAAGGAGAGCTAGACAGAAAATACTATATTAAAGAGCTCGAAATCAGATTCTGATAGTTGGATGTCAAAATGCAAGACTTAGGAACAACATACTAAAATTTTGTCCTAATCAGAAATTGTTCGCCCATCGAACGAGACTAGAGTAAATTTTGATATGAACATTTTCTCTCTTCTGGGCATTTTTCTTTTTGATACAAAAAATCTTATAATCATTACAAATATATGACATAATACAAACTCGTATGCAAATATGGCTAGACATAAAATACTAAGTTAGAGAGCTACAAATCAGATTTTAACCGTTGGATGTCAATATGCAAGACTTAGGAACAACATAGTAAAATTTTGTCCTGATCAGAGATCATTTAGTCATCGTTCAATACTAAAGAAAGTTTTGATAAGAACATTTTCTCTCTTCTGGGCACCTTTCTCTTTGGCACAAAAAAATCTAATAATCATCACCAATATATGACATAATACAAACTCGTATGCAAATAGGGCTAGACAGAAAAAAAAAAACTAAGTTAGAGACCTCAAAATCATTTTCTAAATGTTAGATGTCAGGCTCCATGACTAAGGAACAAATTTTGATGTGAAAGTTTTCTCTCTTTTGGGTAGTTTTATCATTGGCAAAACAAATCTAATAATCATCACCAATATCTGACATAATACAAACTCGTATACAAGTAGGGCTAGACAGAAAGTATTATATTAAAGAGCTCCAAATCAGATTCTAATCGGTGGATGTCAAGATGCAAGACTCAGGAACAACATACTAAAATTTCGTCCTAATTAGAGATCGTTTGTCCCTCGATTAAGACTAGACAAAATTTTGATGTGAACATTTTCTCTCTTCTGGGAACTTTTCTTTTTAGTACAAAAAAATATAATAATTATCACCAATATATGACCTAATACAAACTCTTATACAAGGAGGGCTAAATAGAAAATACTATGTTAGGGAGCTCCAAATCAAATTCTGACCGTTGGATGTCAAGGTGTAAGACTAAGGAACAATATAGTAAAATTTCTCTCCGTTCAAAGACCGTCTGGTCATCGATTAAAAATAGAGCAAATTTTGATAAGAACATTTTCTTTCTTCTGGGCACTTTTATCTTTTGCACAAAAAAATATAATAATCTTCACTAATATATGACATAATACAAAATTGTACACAAGGAGGGCTAAACAGAAAATACAATGTTAGTGAGCTTCAAATAAGATTCTGACCATTGGTTGTCAAGATGCAAGACTCAGGAACAACATACTAAAATTTTGTCTCGATAAGAGATCGTTTGGCCAACGATCAAGATTAGAGCAAATTTTGATATGAACGTTTTCGCTCTTCTTGGCACTTTTCTCTTTGGCACAAAAAAGCTAATAATTATTACCAATATATGACATAATAGAAACTCGTATACAAGGAGGGCTAGAAAGAAAATATTGTATTAAATCAGATTCTAACCGTTGGATGTCAAGATGCAAGACTCAGGAACAACATACTAAAATTTTGTCCCGATCAGAGATCGTAATCGAGACTAGAGCAAATTTTGATATAAACATTTTCTCTCTTCTGGGTACTTTTCTCTTTGGCACAAAAACATCTGACACTTATCACCAACCTATATCATCACACAAACTTGTATATAAGGAAGGCTAGACAAAAAATACTACGTTAGAGAGCTCTAAATCAGATTATGACCATTGGATGTCAAGATGCAAGGCTCATGAACAACATACTAAAATTTCGTCCTGATCAAAGATCGTTTGGTCATCGATCGAGACTACAGTAAATTTTTATATGAGCATTTTCTCTCTTATGGGAACTTTTCTCTTTGGCACAAAAAAATCTAATAATTATCACCAATATATGACATAATACAAAATTGTATACAAGGAGGGATACATAGAAAATACTATATTAGGGAGCTCCAAATCAGATTCTGACCTTTGGATGTCAAGATGCAAGGCTCAGGAACAACATAATAAAATTTCGTCCCGATCAGAGATCGTTTTGTCATCGATCAAGACAAGAGCAAATTTTGATATGAGCATTTTCTCTCTTATGGGCACTTTCCTCTTTGGCACATAAAAATCTAATAATTATCACCAATATATGACATAATACAAAATCGTATACAAGTAGGGCTAAATAGAAAATACTATGTTAGGGAGCTCCAAATCAGATTCTGAGCAATGGATGTCAAGGTGCATGGCTCAGGAACAACATACTAAAATTTAGTCCCGATTAGAGATCGTTTGGTCATCGATCAAGACTAGAGCAGATTTTGATATGAACTTTTTCGCTCTTCTAAGCACTTTTCTCTTTGGCACAAAAAAATATAATAATAATCACCAGTATATAAGATAATACAAAATCGTATATAAAAAAGGCTAGACAAAAAATTTTATGTTAGAGAGCTCCAAATCAGATTCATACTGTTGGATGTCAATATACAAGACTTAGGAACGACATACTAAAATTTTGTCACTATCAGAGATCGATTGGTCTTCGATCGAGACTAGAGCAAATTTTGGTACGAACGTTCTCTCTCTTCTGAGCACTTTTTCTCTTTGGCACAATAAAATCTAATAATGACCCCCAATATATGACATAATACAAACTCGTATGTATGGATGGATAGACAAAAAATACTAGATTAGAGAGCTCCAAATCAGATTGTAACTGTTGGATGTTAAGATGTAAGACTCAGGAACAACATGCTAAAATTTTGTCTCGATCAGAGATCGTTTGGTTATCGATCGAGACTAGAGCAAATTTTGATATGAATGTTTTATCTCTTCTGAGCACTTTTCTCTTTAGCCTAAAAAATCTAATAATCGTTACCAATATATGACATAATACAAACTCGTATACAAATAGGGCTAGACAGAAAATAATAAGTTAGAGGGCTACAAATCAGATTCTAATCGTTGGATGTCAAAATACAAGACTTAGGAAAAATATACTAGAATTTTGTCTGGATCAGAGATAGTTTGGTCATCGATCGAGACTAGAGCAAATTTTGATATGAACGTTTTATCTCTTCTTGGCACTTTTCCTTTTGGCACAAAAAATTTAATAATCATCACCAATATATGAAATAATACAAACTCGTATACGAGGAGTGCTATACAAAAAATGCAATGTTAGAGAGCTCCAAATAAGATTTTGACCGTTGGATGTTAAGATGTAAGACTCAAGAACAATATACTAAAATTTCGTCACGATAAGAAATCGTTTGGTGTTCGATCGAAACTAGAGCAAATTTTGATATGAACATTTTCTCTTTTCTAGGCACTTTTCTCTTTGGCACAAAAAATCTAATAATCGTCACCAATATACGATATAAGACAAACTCATATACAAGTAGGGCTAGATAGAAAATACTAAGTTAGAGAACTACAAATCAGATTCTAATCGTTGGATGTCAATATATAAGACTCAGAAACAATATACTAAAATTTCGTCTCGATCAGATATCGTTTATTCATCGATTGAGAGTATAGCAAATTTTGATATGAACGTTTTCTCCCTTCTGGGCACTTTTCTCTTTGGCACAAAAAAATCTAATAATCATCACCAATATATGACATAATTCAAACTCGTATATAAGGAGGGCTAAGCAGAAAATACTATGTTAGGAAGCTCCAAATCAGACTCTCACTGTTGGATGTCAAGATGCAAGACTCAGGAACAACATACTAAAATTTCGTTCGGATCAAAGATCATTTCGTCATCGATCGAGACTGGAGCAAATTTTGATATGAACGTTTTCTCTCTTCTAGGCACCTTTCTCTTTGGCACAAAAAAATCTAATAATCATCTCCATTATATGACATAATACAAACTCGTACACAAAAATGGCTAGACAGAAAATAATAAGTTAAAGAACTCCAAATCAGATTCTAATTGTTGGATGTCAAGATGCAAGACTCAAGAACATCATACTAAAATTTTGCCCAGATCAGAGATCATTTCGTCTTTGATCGAGACTAGAGCAAATTTTGATATGAAACTTTTCTCTCTTCTTGGCACTTTTCTCTTTGGCACAAAAAAATCTAATAATCATCACCAATATATGACATAATACAAACTCGTATACAACTAGGGCTAGACAGAAAATATTAAGATAGAGAGCTATAAATCAGATTCTAACCATTGGATGTCAGTATGCAAGACTCAAGAACAATATTTTAAAATTTCGTCCTCATCAGATATCGTTTGGTCATCGATCGAGACTAGAGAAAATTTTGATATGAACGTTGTCTCTCTTCTAAGCACCTTTCTCTTTGGCACAAAAAAATGAATAATCATCACGAATATATTACATAATACAAACTCGTATGCAAATAGAGTTAGACAGAAAAAACCAAGTTAGAGAGCTCCAAATCAGATTCTAAACATTGGATGTCAAGATGCATAACCCAGGAACAACATACTAAAATTTCGTTCCGATCAGAGATAAAACAAACTCGTACATAATGAGGGCTAGACAAAAAATACTATATTAGAGAGCTCCAAATTAGATTCTGACCATTGGATGTCAATATGCAAGGCTCAGGAACAACATACTAAAATTTTGTCTCGATCAGAGATCGTTTGGTCATCTATCGAGACTAAGGCAAATTTTGATATAAACGTTTTCTCTCTTCTGGGCCCTTTTCTCTTTGGCATAAAAAAATCTAATAATCATTTCCAATATATGACATAATACAAACTCGTATATAAATAGGGCTAGATAGAAAATACAAAGTTATAGAGCTGCAAATCAGATTATAACTGTTGGACGTCAAGATGAAAGACTCGGGAATAACATACTAAAATTTCGCCCCAATCAAAGATCGTTTGGTCACCGATCGAGATTAGAGCAAATTTTGATTTGAACGTTTTCTCTCTTCAAGGCACTTTTCTCTTTGCCCACAAAAATCTAATAATCGTCACCAATATATAGCATAATACAAACTTGTACACAAAAAGGGCTAGACAAAAATTACTATGTTAGAGATGTCCAAATCAGATTCTAAGTCGTTGTATGTCAAGATACAAAGCTTAGGAGCAACATACTAAAATTTCATATCGATCAGAGATCGTTTGATCATCGATCAAGATTAGAGCAAAATTTGATATGAAAGTTTTCTCTCTTCTGGGCCCTTTTCTCCTTGGATCCAAAAAATTTAATAATCACCCCCAATATATGACATAATACAAATTCATATATAAGGATGTCAAGAGGCAAGACTCAGGAACAATATACTAATATTTCGTCCCGATCAGAGATCGTTTGGATATCTATCGAGACTAAAGCAAATTTAGATATGAATGTTTTCACTTTTCTAGGCACCCTTCTCTTTGATACAAAAAAAATCTAATAATTAACACCAATATATGACATAATACAAACTCGTATACAAATAGGGCTAAAAAGAAAATACTAAAATTTCGTCCCTATCAGAAATCATTTGCTCATCGATCTAAACTAGAGTAAATTTTGATATGAACGTTTTCTCTCTTCTAGGCACTTCTCTCATTGGCACAATAAAATCTAATAATGACCATCAATATATGACATAATACAAACTCGTATATAAGGAGGGATAGGCAAAAAATACTAAGTTAGAGAGCTCCAAATCAGATTCTAACCGTTGGATGTTAAGATGTAAGACTTAAGAACAACATACTAAAATTTCGTCTTGATCAGGGATCGTTTGGTCATCGACCGAGACTAGAGCAAATTTTGATATGAACATTTTCTCTCTTCTATGCACTTTTCTCTTTGGCACAAAAAAATCTAATAATCATCACCAATATATGACAAAATACAAATTCGTATACGAGTAGTGCTAGACAAAAAATACTATGTTAGAAAGCGTCAAATTAGATTATGACAGTTGGATGTTAAGATGTAAGACTCAGGAACAACATACTAAAATTTCGTCCAGACGAGAGATCGTTTGTTCATCGATCGAGACTAGAGCAAATTTTGATATGAACGTTTTCGCTCTTCTAGGCACTTTTCTCTTTGGCACAAAAAATTTTAATAATCATCACCAATATATGACATAATACAACCTCGTATACAAAGAGGTCTAGACAGATACTATGTTAGAGAGCTCCAGATCAGGTTCTAACTGTTGAATGTCAAGATGAAAGACTCGGGAACAACATACCAAAATTTTACCCCAACCAAAGATCGTTTAGTCACCGATCGGGATTAGAGCAAATTTTGATTTGAACGTTTTCTCTCTTCTGGGCGCTTTTTTTTGGCACAAAAAAATCTGATAATCATCACCAGTATAAGATGTAATACAAACTCGTATACAAATAGGGCTAGACAGAAAATACTAAGTTGGAGAGCTCCAAATCAGATTCTAATCGTTGGATGCCAAGATGCAAGACTCAGGAACAATATACTAATATATGACATAATACCAACTCGTACATAAGGAGGGCTAGATTGAAAATACTATTTTAGGGAGCTCCAAATCAGATTCTATCCGTTGCAAGTCAGGATGCAAGACTCAGGAACAACATACTAAAATTTTGTCCCGATCAAAGATCGTTTCGTCTTCGGTCGAGACTAGAGCAAATTTTGATATGAACGTTTTCTCTCTTCTCGGCACCTTTCTCTTTGACACAAAAAAATCTAATAATCATCACCAATATATGACATAATACAAACTCGTATGAAAATAGAGCTAGAGAGAAAAAACCAAGTTAAAGAGCTCCAAATTAGATTCTAAACATTGGATGTCAAGATGCATAACTCAGGAACAACATACTAAAATTTCGTCCAGATCAGAGATCGTTTAGTCATTGACCAAAACTAGAGCAAATTTTGATATGAAAGTTTTCTCTCTTATGGGTAGTTTTCTCTTTCGCACAAAAAAATCTAAAAATCATCACTAATATATGACATAAAACAAAAACGTATACAATGAGGGCTAGACAGAAAAAACTATTTTAGAGAGCTCTACATCAGATTCTGACCGTTAGATGTCAAGATGCAAGACTCAGGAACAACGTACTAAAATTTCGTCCCGATCAGAGATCGTTTGGTCATCGATCGAGAATAGAGCAAATTTTGATATGAACGTTTTATCTCTTCTAGGCACCTTTCTCCTTGGCACAAAAAAATATAACAATCATCACCAATATATGACATAACTCAAATTCGTAAACGAGGAGGGTTAGACAGAAAATACTATGTTAGGGAGATTCAAATTAGATTCTAACCGTTGAATGTCAAGATGTAGGACTTACGAACAACATGCTACAAATTTT
The DNA here is from genome assembly GCA_025629825.1 of Erythroxylum guanchezii. Taxonomy (NCBI): domain Eukaryota; kingdom Viridiplantae; phylum Streptophyta; class Magnoliopsida; order Malpighiales; family Erythroxylaceae; genus Erythroxylum; species Erythroxylum guanchezii. The sequence continues at coordinate 10,803 of JAOTAX010054987.1, read as the reverse complement.
TCTCGATCAGAGATCGTTTGGTTATCGATCGAGACTAGAGAAAATTTTGATATGAACGTTTTCTCTCTTCTGAGCACTTTTCTCTTTGTCACAAAAAAATCTAATTATCATCACCAATATATGACATAATACAAAATCTTATGCAAGGAGGGCTAGACAGAAAATACTATATTAGAGTGCTCCAAATCAGATTATGACCGTTGGATGTCAGAATGCAAGATTCAGGAATAACACACTAAAATTTCGTCACGATCAGAGATCATATGGTCATCGATCGAGACTAGAGTAAATTTTGATATGAACGTTTTCTCTCTTTTGAGCACTTTTCTCTTTGGCAAAAAAAATATAATAATCACCACCAATATATGATATAATATAAACTCGTATACAAGGAAGGCTAAATAGAAAATACTATGTTAGGGAGCTCCAAATCAGATTCTGATCGTTGGATGTCAAGATGCAGGACTCAGGAATAATATACTAAAATTTCATCCCGATCAGAGATCGTTTGTTAATCAATTGAGACCAGAGCAAATTTTGATATAACGTTTTCTCTCTTCTAGGCACTTCTCTCTTTGGCACAAAAAATCTATTAATCATTACTAATATAAGACATAATACAAACTCGTATACAAGGAAAACTACGCAGAAAATACTATGATAGAGAGCTCAAAATCAGATTCGAACCAGTGGATGTCAAGATGCAAGATTAGGAACAACATACTAAAATTTCGCCTCGATCAGATATCATTTGTTCATCGATTGAGACTAGAGCAAATTTTGATAATAACGCTTTCTCTTCTACACAAAAAAATATAATAATCATCATCAATATATGACATAATGCAAACTAGTTTACAAGCAGAGCTAAATAAAAAATAATATGTTAGAGAGCTCGAAATCAGATTCTGACCGTTGGATGTCAAGATGCAAGACTCAGGAACAACATACTCAAATTTCGTGCCGATCAGAGATCGTTTGATTATCGATCGAGACTAGAGAAAATTTTGATATGAACGTTTTTTCTCTTCTGAGCACTTTTCTCTTTAGCACAAAAAAATCTAATAATCATTACCAATATATGACATAATACAAACTCGTATACAAATACGGCTAGACAGAAAATACTAAGTTAAAGAGCTACAAATCGGATTCTAACCGTTCGATGTCAATATGCAAGTCTCCGGAATAATATAATAAAATTTCGGCCAGATCAGAGATTGTTTGGTTATCGATCGAGGCTAAAGCAAATTTTGATATAAACGTTTTCTCTCTTTTTGGCACCTTTCTCTTTAACACAAAAAAATATAATAATCATCACCAATATATGACATAATGCAAACTCATATACGAGGAGGGCTAGACAGAAAATAATATGTTAAAGAGCTCCAAATCAGATTCTAACCATTAGATGTCAAGATACAAGACTCAAGAACAACATACTAAAATTTTGTCCCAATCAGAGATCGTTTGGTTATCGATAGAGACTGGAGCAACTTTTGATATGAACATTTTGTCTCTTCTGAGCACGTTCCCTTTGGCACAAAAAAATCTAATAATCATTACCAATATATGACATAACATAAACTCATATACAAGGAGGGCTAGACAGAAAATACTAAATTATAGAGCTCCAAATCAGATTCTAACAGTTGGATGTCAATATGCATGACTCAGGGATAACATAATAAAATTTCGTCCTGACCAGAAATCGTTTGGTTATCGATCAAGACTAGAGCAAATTTTGATATGAACGTTTTTTCTCTTCTAAGCACTTTTCTCTTTGGAAAAAAAATCTAAAAATCATCACCAATATATGACATAATGCAAAATCGTATAAAAGGACGGCTAAATAGAAAATACTATGTTAGAGAGCTCCAAATCAGATTCTAACCGTTGGATGTCAAGATGCAAGACTCAGGAACAACATACTAAAATTTCGTCTCGATCACAGATTGTTTGGTCATCAATCGAGGTTAGAGAGCTCCAAGTCAGATTCTGACCATTGGATGTCAAGATGCAAGGCTCATGAATAACATACTAAAATTTCGTCCCAATCAGAGATCGTTTGGTCATCGGTCAAGACTACAGCAAATTTTTTTATGAGCACTTTCTCTCTTATGGGCACTTTTCACTTTGGCACAAAAAAATCTAATAATTATCACCAATATATGACATAATACAAAATCGTATACAAGGAGGGCTACAAAGAAAATACTATGTTAGGGAGCTCCAAATCAGATTCTGACCTTTGGATGTCAAGATGTAAGGCTCAGGAACAACATACTAAAATTTCGTCCCAATCAGAGATCATTTTGTCATCTATCGAAACTAGAGCAAATTGTGATATGAGCATTTTCTCTCTTATGGGCACTTTTCTCTTAGGCACATAAAAATCTAATAATTATCACCAATATATGTCATAATACAAAATCGTATACAAGTAGGGCTAAATAGAAAATACTATGTTAGGGAGCTCCAAATCAGATGCTGAGCAATGGATCTCAAGATGCACGGCTCAGGAACAACATACTAAAATTTCGTCCCGATCAGAGATCGTTTGGTCATCGATCGATACTAGAGCAAATTTTGATATGAACGTTTTCGCTCTTCTAGGCACTTTTCTCTTTGGCACAAAAAAATCTAATAATAATCACCAGTATATAACATAATACAAACTCGTATATAAAGAAGGCTAGACAAAAAATACTATGTTAGAGAGCTCTAAATCAGATTCAAACTGTTGGATGTCAATATACAAGACTTAGGAACAACATATTAAAATTTCGTCACGATCAGAGATCGTTTGGTCTTCGATCGAGACTAGAGCAAATTTTGGTATTAACGTTCTCTCTCTTCTGAGCACTTTTCCCTTTGGCACATTAAAATCTAATAATGACCCCCAATATATGACATAATACAAACTCGTATATATGGATGGATAGACAAAAAAATACTAGATTAGAGAGCTCCAAATCAGATTCTAACCGTTGGATGTTAAGATGTAAGACTCAGGAATAACATGCCAAAATTTTGTCTCGATTAGAGATCGTTTGGTTATCGATCGACACTAGAGAAAATTTTGATATGAATGTTTTATCTCTTCTAAGAACTTTTCTCTTTGGCATAAAAAATCTAATAATCATCACCAATATATGACATAATACAAACTCGTATATAAATAGGGCTAGACAGAAAATACTAAGTTAGAGGGCTACAAATCAGATTCAAATTGTTGGATGTCAATATACAAGACTTAGGAAAAACATACTAAAATTTCGTCCGGATTAGAGATAGTTTGGTCATCGATCGAGACTTGAGCAAATTTTGATATGACCGTTTTATCTCTTCTTGGTATTTTTCCCTTTGGCACAAAAAATCTAATAATCATCACCAATATATGATATAAGACAAACTCGTATACGAGGAGTGCTATACAAAAAATACAATATTAGAGACCTCCAAATAAGATTTTGACCGTTGGATGTTAAGATGTAAGACTCAACAACAACATACTAAAATTTCGTCACGATCGGAGATCGTTTGGCCTTCGATCTAAACGAGAGCAAATTTTGATATGAACGTTTTCTCTTTTGTAGGCACTTTTCTCTTTGGCACAAAAAATCTAATAATCATCAGCAATATACGATATAAGACAAACTCGTATACAAGTAGGGCTAGATAGAAAATACTAAGTTAGAGAACTAGAAATCAGATTCTAACTGTTGGATGTCAATATACAAGACTCAGGAACAATATACTAAAATTTTGTCCCGATCAGATATCGTTTAGTCATCGATCGAGAGTAGAGAAAATTTTGATATGAACTTTTCTCCCTTCTGGGCACTTTTCCCTTTGGCACAAAAAAATCTAATAATCATCACCAATATATGACATAATACAAACTCGTATACAAGGAGGACTAAGCAGAAAATACTATGTTAGGGAGCTCCAAATCAGACTCTCACGATTGGATGTAAAGATGCAAGACTCAGGAACAACATACTAAAATTTTGTTCGAATCAAAGATCGTTTCGTCATCGATCGAGACTGGAGCAAATTTTGATATGAACGTTTTCTCTTTTCTAGGCACTTTTCTCTTTGCCACAAAAAATCTAATAATCATCTCATTATATGACATAATACAAACTCATATACAAATAGGGCTAGACAGAAAATAATAAGTTAGAGAACTCCAAATCAGATTCTAATCGTCGGATGTAGAGATGCAAGACTCAAGAACATCATACTAAAATTTTTCCCCGATCGGAGATTGTTTCGTCTTCAATCGAGACTAGAGCAAATTTTGATATGAACATTTTCTCTCTTCTGGGTACTTTTCTCTTTGGCACAAAAAAATCTAATAATCATCACTAACATATATGACATAATACAAATTCGTATACAAATAGGGATAGACAGAAAATATTAAGATAGAGAGCTACAAATCAGATTCTAACCGTTGGATGTCAATATGCAAGACTCGAGAACAATATTCTAAAATTTCGTCTTCATCAGAGATCGTTTGGTCATCGATCAAGACTAGAGAAAATTTTGATATGAACATTGTCTCTCTTCTGAGCACCTTTCTCTTTGGCACAAAAAAATGAATAATCATCACGAATATATTACATAATACAAACTCGTATGCAAATAGAGTTAGACAGAAAAAACCAAGTTGAAGAGCTCCAAATCAGATTCTAAACGTTGGATGTCAAGATGCGTAACTCAGGAACAACATACTAAAATTTCGTCCCGATCAGAGATGAAACAAACTCGTACATAATGAGAGCTAGGCAGAAAATACTACATTACAGAGCTCCAAATTTGATTCTGACCATTGGATGTCAATATGCAAGGCTCAGGAACAACATACTAAAATTTTGTCCCGATCAGAGATCGTTTGGTCATAGATCAAGACTAGGGCAAATTTTGATATAAACGTTTTCTCTCTTCTGGGCCCTTTTCTCTTTGGCATAAAAAAATCTAATAATCATTTCCAATAGATGACATAATACAAACTCGTATATAAATAGGGCTAGACAAAAAATACAAAGTTATAGAGCTGCAAAACAGATTTTAACTGTTGCACGTCAAGATGAAAGACTCGGGAACAACATACTAAAATTTCGCCCCAATCAAAGATCGTTTAGTCACCGATCGAGACTAGAGAAAATTTTGATTTGAACGTTTTCTCTCTTCTAGGCACTTTTCTCTTTGCCACAAAAAATCTAATAATCATCACCAATATATAACATAATACAAACTCGCACACAAAAAGGGCTAGACAGAAATTACTATGTTAGAGATGTCCAAATCAGATTCTAAGTCAATGTATGTCAAGATACAAAGCTTAGGAGCAACATACTAAAATTTCGTCTCGATCAGAGATCGTTTGATCATCGATCAAGATTAGAGCAAAATTTGATATGAAAGTTTTCTCTCTTCTGGGCCCTTTTCTCCTTGACGCCAAAAAATTTAATAATCACCACCAATATATGACATAATACAAATTCGTATATAAGGATGTCAAGAGGCAAGACTCAGGAACAATATACTAATATTTCGTCCCGATAAGAGATCGTTTGGATATCTATCGAGACTAAAGCAAATTTAGCTATGAATGTTTTCACTTTTCTGGGCACCCTTCTCTTTAATACAAAAAAATCTAATAATTATCACCAATATATGACATAATACAAACTCGTATATAAATAGGGCGAAAAAGAAAATACTAAAATTTCGTCCTGATAAGAAATCATTTGCTCATCGATCTAAACTAAAGCAAATTCTGATATGAACGTTTTCTCTCTTCTGGGCACTTCTCTCATTGGCACAATAAAATCTAATAATGACCACCAATATATGACATAATACAAACTCGTAAACTTAAGAACAACATACTAAAATTTTGTCTTGATCAGGGATCGTTTGGTCATCGACCGAGACTAGAGAGCAAATTTGGATATGAACATTTTCTCTCTTCTAGGCACTTTTCTCTTTGGCACAAAAAAATCTAATAATCATCACCAATATATGACATAATACAAACTCGTATACAACTAGGGCTAGACAGAAAATATTAAGATAGAGAGCTATAAATCAGATTCTAACCATTGGATCTGATTCTGACAGTTGGATGTTAAAATGTAACACTCAGGAACAACATACTAAAATTTCGTCCCGACGAGAGATCGTTTGTTCATCGATCGAGACTATAGCAAATTTTGATATGAATGTTTTCTCTATTTTATGCATTTTTCTCTTTGCAAAAAAGATCTAATAATCATCACCAATATATGACATAATACAACCTCATATACAAAGAGGTCTAGACAGATACTATGTTAGAGAGCTCCAAATCAGGTTCTAACTGTTGAATGTAAAGATGAAAGATTCGGGAACAACATACTAAAATTTTACCCCAAACAAAGATCGTTTAGTCACCGATCGGGATTAGAGCAAATTTTAATTTGAACGTTTTCTCTCTTCTGGGTGCTTTTTTTTGGCACAAAAAAATCTAATAATCATCACCAGTATAAGATGTAATACAAACTCGTATACAAATAGGGCTAGACAGAAAATACTAAGTTGGAGAGCTCCAAATCAGATTCTAATCGTTGGATGCCAATATGCAAGACTCAGGAACAACATACTAAACTTTCGCCCTGATCAAAGATCATTTGGTCGTCGATCGAGATTAGAGCAAATTTTGATTTAAACGTTTTCTCTTTTCTCGGCATTTTTTTCTTTGGCACAAAAAAATCTAATAATAATCACCAATATATGACATGATACCAACTCGTACACAAGGAGGGCTAGATTGAAAATACTATTCTAGGGAGCTCCAAATCAGATTCTATCCGTTTCAAGTCAAGATGCAAGACTCAGGAACAACATACTAAAATTTTGTCTCGATCAGAGATCGTTTCGTATTCGATCGAGACTAGAGCAAATTTTGATATGAACATTTTCTCTCTTCTCGGCACCTTTCTCTTTGACACAAAAAATCTAATAATCATCACCAATATATACAAACTCGTATGCAAATAGAGCTAGAGAGAAAAAACCAAGTTAAAGAGCTCCAAATTAGATTCTAAACGTTGGATGTCAAGATGCATAATTCAGGAACAACATACTAAAATTTCGTTCCGATCAGAGATCGTTTAGTCATTGACCAAAACTAGAGCAAATTTTGATATGAAAGTTTTCTCTCTTCTGGGTAGTTTTCTCTTTCGCACAAAAAAATCTAAAAATCATCACCAATATATGACATGAAACAAAAACGTATACAATGAGTGCTAGACAGAAAAAACTATTTTAGAGAGATCTAAATCAGATTCTGACCGTTAGATGTCAAGATGCAAGACTCAGGAACAACAACTAAAATTTCGTCCCGATCAGAGATCGTTTGGTCACGATCGAGAATAGAGCAAATTTTGATATGAATATTTTCTCTCTTCTGGGCACCTTTCTCTTTGGCACAAAAAAATCTAATAATCATCACCAATATATGACATAACACAAATTCGTATACGAGGAGGGTTAGACAGAAAATACTATGTTATGGAGATTCAAATTAGATTCTAGCCGTTGAATGTCAAGATGTAGGACTTAAGAACAACATGCTAAAAGTTTTTCTCGATCAAAGATCGTTTGGTTATCGATCGAGACTAGATAAAATTTTGAAATGAACGTTTTCTCTCTTCTAGGCACTTTTCTCTTCGTGACAAAAAAATCTAATAATTATCACCAATATATGACATAATACAAAATCATATGCAAGGAGGGCTAGACAGAAAATACTATATTAGAGTGCTCCAAATCAGATTATGACCGTTGGATATCAGAATGCAAGATTCAGGAATAACACAGTAAAATTTCGTCACGATCAGAGATCATTTGGTCATCGATCGAGACTAGAGTAAATTTTGATATGAAAGTTTTCTCTCGTTTGAGCACTTTTCTCTTTGGCACAAAAAAATATAATAATCACCACCAATATATGACATAATACAAACTCGTATACAAGGAAGGCTAAATAGAAAATACTATGTTAGGGAGCTCCAAATCAGATTCTGATCGTTGGATGTCAAGATGCAGGACTCAGGAATAATATACTAAAATTTCATCCCGATCAGAGATCGTTTGTTAATCAATTGAGACCAGAGCAAATTTTGATATAACGTTTTCTCTCTTCTAGGCACTTCTCTCTTTGGCACAAAAAATCTATTAATCATTACTAATATAAGACATAATACAAACTCGTATACAAGGAAAGCTACGTAGAAAATATTATGATAAAGAGCTCTAAATCAAATTCTAACCATTGGGTGTCAAGATGCAAGATCAGGAACAACATACTAAAATTTCGCCTCGATCAGATATCGTTTGTTCATCGATTAAGACTAGAGCAAATTTTGATAATAACGCTTTCTCTTCTACATAAAAAAATATAATAATCATCATCAATATATGACATAATGCAAACTAGTATACAAGCAAAGCTAAATAAAAAATACTATGTTAGAGAGATCCAAATCAGATTCTGACCGTTGGATGTCAAGATGCAAGACTCAGGAACAACATACTCAAATTTTGGTGCCGATCAAAGATCGTTTGGTTATCGATGGAGACTAGAGAAAATTTTGATATGAACGTTTTTCTCTTCTGAGCACTTTTCTCTTTAGCACAAAAAAAATCTAATAATCATTACCAATATTCGACATAATACAAACTCGTATACAAATACGGCTAGACAGAGAATACTAAGTTAAAGAGCTACAAATCAGATTCAAACCGTTCGATGTCAATATGCAAGTCTCCGAAACAATATAATAAAATCTCATCCCAATCAGAGATTGTTTGGTTATCGATCGAGGCTAAAGCAATTTTTGATATTAACGTTTTCTCTCTTTTGGGCACCTTTCTCTTTAACACAAAAAAAATATAGTAATCATCACCAATATATGACATAATGCAAACTCATATACAAGGAGGGCTAGACAGAAAATAATATGTTAGAGAGCTCCAAATCAGATTCTAACCGTTGGATCTCAAGATGCAAGACTGAAGAACAACATACTAAAATTTTGTCTCAATAAGAGATCGTTTGGTTATCGATAGAGACTGGAGCAACTTTTGATATGAACATTTTGTCTCTTCTGAGCACTTTTCTCTTTAACACAAAAAAATCTAATAATCATTATCAATATATGACATAACATAAACTCATATACGAGGAGGGCTAGACAGAAAATACTAAGTTAGAGAGCTCCAAATCAGATTCTAATCGTTAGATATCAAGATACAAGACTAAAGAACAACATACTAAAATTTCGTCCCGATCAGAGATCATTTGAACATCGATCGAGACTAGAGGAAATTTTTATATGAACGTTTTCTCTCTTCTGAGCACTTTTCTCTTTGGAACAAAAAAATCTAATAATTATTAACAATATATGACATAATACAAACTCGTATACCAATAGGGCTAGACAGAAAATACAAAGTTAGAGAGCTCCAATTCAAATTTGAACGTTTTTTCTCTTCTGGGCACATTTTTTTGACAAAAAAAATTCTAATAATCATCACCAATATAACACGGAGTACAAAACTCGTATACAAACAGGGCTAGATAAAAAATATAAAGTTAGAGAGCTCCAAATCAGATTCTAATCGTTAGATGTCAAGATGCAAGATTCAGGAACAACATACTAAAATTTCGTCCCGATCAAAGATTGTTTGGTCGCCGATCGAGGTTAGAGTAAATTTTGATTTGAACGTTTTTTCTTTTTTGGGCACTTTTTTCTTTGCTACAAAAAATCTAATAATCGACACCAATATATGACGTCATACAAACTCATATACAAGGAGTGCTAGATTGAAAATACTATGTTAGGTAGCTCAAAATGAGATTTTAACCGTTAGACGTCAAGATGCAAAACTCATGAACAATATACTAAAATTTTTTCCCGATCAGAGATCGTTTCATCTTTGATCGACACTAGAGAAAATTTTGATATGAATATTTTCTGTCTGGCCCATTTTCCCTCTTATGAGCTAGAAAGAAAATACTAAGTTAGAGAGATACAAATAGGGCTAGACAGAAAATATTAAGTTAGAGAGATACAAATCAGATTCTAACAGTTGGATGTCAATATGCAAGACTCAGGAATAACATAATAAAATTTCGTCCTGACCAGAAATCGTTTGGTCATCGATCGAGACTAGAGAAAATTTTGATATGAACATTTTTTCTCTTCTAGGCACTTTTCTCTTTGGAAAAAAAATCTAAAAATCATCACCAATATATGACATAATGCAAAATCGTATAAAAGGACAGCTAAATAAAAATACTATGTTAGAGAGCTCCAAATCAGATTCGAACCGTTGGATGTCAAGATGCAAGACTCAGAAACAACAGACTAAAATTTCGTCTCGATCACAGATCGTTTCGTCATGAATCGAGACTAGAGCAAATTTTGATATAAACATTTTCTCTCTTCTGGGCATTATTCTCTTTGGCAAAAAAACATCTAATACTTATCACCAACATATAACATAACACAAGGCTAGACAAAAAATACTATGTTAGAGAGCTCCAAATCAGATTCTGACCATTGGATGTCAAGATGCAAGGCTCAGGAACAACATACTAAAATTTCGTCCCGATCAGAGATCGTTTGGTCATCGGTCGAGACTACAACAAATTTTTATATGAGCATTTTCTCTCTTATGGGCACTTTTCTCTTTGGCACAAAAAAATCTAATAATTATCACCAATATATGACATAATACAAA
>JAOTAX010054939.1:0-10193 GCA_025629825.1 Erythroxylum guanchezii | reverse complement strand
TATTTATTCATAAAGATTGTACACCACTTTGTACAAAACGCGCTAAAGACGATTGCCTTTAGGGCACTACTCTAACAGAAGCTATTATCTTTAACAATGATATCCAACGAATGAGCCATATTTTACAGCCATATAAGAAATATATCATTTATAACGCCATTGTAAAGTCAATTCTGCCTCAGTACCAAATTGAAGACTTAAAAATTCAATGGATAAATCATCCCTATGAAATTCAACTATACATCTTTTATAGATCTTATCAACTTTATAAACGATAAGGAAAAATCAGTCAGTTAGCTCCTTTATCTATTTCTTTCTACAACTTTGATTTTCTGGCATTATATTTAATTATATTTATTTTAACATGTGATGGATATTTTGGGTGTCGTTGTTGAAGTCTTGGGTCAGAAAGAAATTAGCAAAGATGGCAAAGTTTCAACTCTCCAAAAATTCATTCTTGCCAACAAATAGTACGGTACAATCTTTATTATTCTCTGTAACTGTTAAAACCTAAGACTTAGTTATTTTTCTGACATTTTCTGTTTTTATATTAGGCAATAAACCGTTATACTGTCAACGTGGAATGCTTTTACTAATGAGGGCCAACAAATTGTCGAATCCTTACATACTTATCCCATAATTGTATGTCGCAGGCTTAAAGTAACTTTTATAATTTTGTTTTTTGTTCATCACGCTTTTACATTTTTCTTTTATTTAGGCTCCTATTTTATTTTTACTACAATTGAAGTATTTTAGGTGTTGCATTATCCACTTGGTTTGACTCCGCAATTCTTATTGATCCACCAATGCAAGAAGCTACACAACTTAAAAATTGGTACCGGCACATTTGTTATCTTTGCTCTAATTACAAAGAAAAATATATACAAATTTTAGAATATTTTAATGCTTTTATATTTATAATTATCATTTTTCAGGGCACAATGAAATAATAAGGAGCTCAAAAACCTTATTAACCAACAAGCTTATCTCAGATATAATCCTGATGTATCTTTTGGTTCATATCAAAAAAAAATTACTCAAATTATCTTCTTGAAATCCACCAGTAAGGTAAATACATTTTATATTCTGCTGTAAGCTTTCTGCCTTACATATTGTCTACCTGATATTAATGTTTCTAACAAAAATCTATCTATATATTTGCAGACAGCATGGCTCATATTTCCTTTCAACATATTTTGCAAAAGTACTGCTATATGGGCTGCAAAAAATGCTTTCGCTCGACAACAGCTACATATGGAATTACATTCACTTGTAATTCTTGCAGGGAGAAACTCCTAGCTAAATCTAGGCATTTCTTTTGTCCCTTTTTTCTTTTCATTTTTCTACCTTTTCTTCTGATGGAGCGTATTTGTTGGCAAAATTTTCTTTTTCAACTTGCCAATATGTCACGGGTGTGACATGTTAAGTCACACCCGTGAACCTCCAATATGTCACAGGCATGACATGTTAAGTCACACCCGTGAGAACCTCCAATATCTCACAGGTGTGACATGTTAAGTCACACCCACGACAACCTCTATGTCACGGGTGTGACATGTTAGGTCACATCCTTGAGATCCTCCAATATGTCATGGGTATGACATGTTAAGTCACACCTGTGAGAACCTCCAATATGTCACAAGAGTGATTTAACATGTCACGTCCGTTAGGCATTTCAAAATTTCTGATTTTACTCAGTTTTTTTCTTTTATAACAAGCTTTCACTAAATAAATCATTATATCTAAATAACATACATATTCTCATTAACTTTTGTTTGCAAATGTAAATGTCGCTACGATGTTAATTTAACTGACGAAACAGGAACTATCACAACTTCTATTTTTGGCGAACATGGTGAAAACCTCTTGAAGTTTAGTGCAATTAAAGCTATGTAATTTTACCGTCAGGTTATATTTTTTTAACTTACTACAAATAGATTTACATTTAATAACAGTAATTATGATATGTTTATCATATGACTAATGTTCTACATTTTTACCTTCCCATAACAAGAGTATCGAACTTCCTTTGGAAAAGGTACACACATAATTGAAAACTAAGACATTTCTTTTTCAAATAAAACCTACTCACATACTCTCACCAGATGAAAGACAAAGGTTCATTGTTATCTATTACCGTGAAACTGATGATGGTGAATTACAAAAGGGTTTAACTTCAATTAGAAAAGAAGATGACGTTTCAACTGACGATCCAAATAATAATGCTGACATTACACCTACATCTATTTCAAGTATTTATCTTTATTTATTCAACCAATTTTTTGCATTTTTTTCTTTATCAAACTACGTAAGCTCCTTTTTTTTTGTGAATTATATTATCATTTGTTATTTATTTACTCAGCATTTAAAAAAAATAATATTTGGTTTTATACTCTGTGGCTAATATATTTTAGTTCTTTACATTTTTAGAAGATATTGTTGTTTCTTCTTCAACAGTAAGACAATGTCTTCACAAAAGATTCAGCGACACGAAACCTCCGCCAGCCTCAAATGCAAATGTTGATGATAAGAACAAAAAACCCAAATTATCATAGACTTTTTTCATAGTTCGCCAAAGAACATAAGCATGTAATTTTTCTAGTTTTTGTGTTTAATTTCCTCTTTTCTTAAACTTCAAAATTGTGTATACTTCTATGGTAGTTTTTGGTTGTTAATTGACAACCATCACTAACATTTTATGACTTGGTTCATAATTGTGACTTTGTTGCGCCATTAGACAATTCTTTTTATTAAACTCATCCACATTCATAAAATAATTACTTCTAAATTCATACAAATTTCAACATATCAAAAGAAACCATTTTCTTTATTTATTTATTTGCTTTCTTCTGATATCCCTTGTTTTCTCTTCTATTTTAATTCCTATCATATGCATTGTTTATTGCTAATTATTATTAAGTATTATATACTAACATTAAGTATATGTATAGCTCTTCAGGACTAATAAGTCACAGATATGATTTAAATTAATTATCTCAGTTAATTGTTATTTATTATTAGTTATTTTTAATTCTGAATTATGTTCTTATTAACTATCTAACGTTTATTAATCCTTTTATATTTTTATTATACACACACACACTAAGCAGGATGAATACGCATTTCGTTTGATATTATTATTTAATTATTAATTTAGTTTTAATTGTGTCTTTTTTATTAATGTTAATTAATAATTGGTTATTAATTATGTCATTATACAGTTTTATAATTGACTCCTACATTTTCTTCCAATAACTTTTAAATATATATAAAAAAAGTCACGCCTATAACTTAATAGTCACAAGTGTAACTGCCATGCACTGTTATGACTTGTTAAGTCACAACTGTGCAACTTATTTTCGTTTTTTTTTTCTAACCAAGTTTTTTCACATCATGAACGGTTATTGGTAATTAATAAATAGGCATTTTCTTAGTAATCTTTTCATATTATTATTTAGTTATTAGTTTAGTCATAATTGTGTTATTATTAATTAATTGGTTGTTAGTTATGTCATTAGAAATTTTTATTTTTATTAACTATATATACATAAAACTTTTTGTTCAAACATTTTAAAAGTGAAAATGTAACTCTAATTTTAACAATCCACTTGATGTTAGGTACTATTTAATTATCTGCTGTAAATACTTAATGGATGTATTACCATATGATAACTTGCAATTTTTTAACTGATTTTTTTTCTAACTATCTATCAACTCAGCATTTTAACATATCTCTAAAAGTCGCAAAACGCAAGAGTTATAAAGCAAATATGATTTATCCATTTGTTTCTATTGCTGTATCAACTTTATATTATTCCGACCCTATAATACCAAATCATTCTCAGTTTTTTTCCTATGTCGTTGATGCATGAAAGTTACATAATTTAATAATATCTAATTAACCATAACACCAACTATTTTTATTTTATCTTTTGCTAAAACTACATGAAAACTATCAATTAAACATAAACATTATGGTAAAACCTTAACCACAGAAACATCAAATACTACATAAACATCAAAATCTACATTCATCTAACAAACTACAACTATTTAAGAAGCAAAATTTTCCACCTACAAATTAAACATTTCCACAAAATAAAACAATAAATTCAAAATCGCATATCCATACACATAACACTTATATTAATTATCAAGACTCTTTTTTCTTCACCAACTCTCATTGATTTTCTTCTCTTCTTCCTTTCTCTGCATCTCCTCTAGTCTCCAAACGTCATGAAATCAGTGAAGATTAATGCCCCTTCATCCCTTATTCACAAAATAATGTCATTAACATTCATACGAATTTCAACATATAAAAACAAGTCAAATTAAATAAAATTAACCACAACAATACCTCAGTATTAAATTGTACTCAACCAAAACCAAAACACTAAACCATAAAAACATAAACACCAACAAAACAAATTATAATAACAACAAATTATTTTCTCATTCAATAATTAAAGATGCCAAAGATAAATTCAATAAACATAACCTAAGATTTTAAAACTCATAATAATTCGTTAACAAACTATTCTTTGCATGCATAACCATAATTAACAAGTACATCAACTGAAAGACTATTAACAAGTGTGACAGACACTCATTTCACTTTCCACTCTCTCGAGCATTCAAAGGTCACAAATATTCGTTCATTATTCATTTCATGTAAAGCATTAACCATAAGCTTCCTTACTAATCTAATCCTGACTACTAAATATCTAACATAAACATTAATTCGAAGGTCTTTATTTTGGTTGTAATGGGGCCAAGGTAAAGGTAGGGAAAAAGATAAAACCAAGCTTTAAACCATAAGGTTAATTGAGCATTTAAAATGATACAAACCAATTAAATATAAAACATACAATTTTTGCTTTTCAATTACAAACTTAATCCTACCAATCTCCCTTAGTTTTCCCTTCTCCTCTTTCTTTTCATTTTGTTTTTTTCCCTTTTTTTCTTTTTTATTGCATTTTCTGCTTCTCTTTCTTTTCTTTTTTCCTTTTTCTCTTTTTTTTTAACTTGATATGATTTGTTTTTTTTCCAATATACAACATCATAAATTTAAAAAGGAAAAAAATTGTAGACAACAAATGCAAATTATTACAATCCAACCCACCCTCAACTTATAATCTAACTGTATGCTATGCTTCTCCCACAAGTATTCCTTGCAACCAATTATACATTTTAAATGGTCAACTTGCCCTTACGGCTAATGTAATCAAAATAGATAAACAATCAAGGCCAAGGCTCCTATTTCGAGTCTTAACTAAAAAAAGGTTTCATCTAAGCTCGAAGGGGCTCACTAAGGATAATATCATAGTGGCTTTTTAAGCTGTCAAGATAAATCCTAAATGCCTTCATCACTTCAATGCTTGCATGAGATTATGTAATCTCAACTAGTATTTGCAAGCAAGTTTTAGATTTGCTTAACCATGAAAGAATATTCTCAGCAATGAATACTTTTAACTGGTATATAATATCTCATAAAAGCTCAAATTCTTACCAAAAGAAGGTTGGATTCATCTCCACAACAAGCTAATATCCTTTCAATTGAAATCCAAGACAATCAATTTATACACGCAAGTATGTTAATTCACTCATAATATGCATTTACAATCCCCGTCAAGCTCATTTAATAATCGAACATCTATAACTATTAAACAAGAAAACAAACACATAATGTACAAATATACACTGTCAACATCATAAGAAATTAATTAAAGGATCCAATATGCAAACAACATTAATCAAGACAAACAATAAAACTAAAAACAATTTAATGACAAACGATCAAAATAATAAAAAGACAAAGATAGAAATACAATACTAAGATGAAGGTGGATGCTATCTCGAACGAGGATTTAAATTTGCTAAGAAATTCCTCATCTCCGCTATGCTAGCCTCAATCTTGTTGAATCTATCATTCGTTCGCTGTTCAAATACAATTAATTGATTGAGCATTGATTGATATTCAACATAATTAGGTGAATGTTCCAACGCGTAGCTTCGAGTGGCAAAACGTCATCCCCTTATGTACCTTCACCTACTTTAACTTGACTACGCTTACTACTTGAAGCTTCTATTTTGTCGTCATTAACAAGAACATAACGATCACCTTGTCGCCTAATAATCTTCATAGACACCAATGACTGCAAGTCTAAACTAGAGTTCCCTGAAACAAACTGCATAATTGTTCTCTCAGTTAGTAAACCAAGATGCTCTACAATTTGAGTCACAAATGCTCCAACTAAAATTTTCCCAGCTTTAACTTTAGCCATATCCATTAGATCTATACTTAACCACATACCAGCATTAAAATGTTTACCATGCTCCATACACCACAACACAAACAATTCTGCTTTAGAGATTGCACCTTGACTATCTCCTCTACCGAATATCATAAAAGTTAAAAACCTATGAAGATAACGAAAGCTAGGGTCCACTAAAGCAGATGATTTAGACCTAGTTGGAGAAAAACATTTTTTGAATTAGTAATTTCATTCCAAAATTCTATAGACCTGAATTCATCATGGTAACCATATAAATCATTATGTGAAAATCCAAATATACTATTCAGTGCATCTAAAGTAATGACATGCAGCATATTTATCAATCTAAATGTCATATTAATCATGATGTCATCTTGGTTCAAGATCACTTGTAAAGTAGTCAGATTTTCTAAAGTTAATTCAACGTATGAATTTTTTTAAATTCAGCAAATTTTCCCCATCCTATGTTATCCAACAATTCATTCACTCGTTTTGCTATTCCTAATTCAATAATAAATCCATGATTGATAAATCTGTTTGACATAATCGGATGATCTTTTAAAGTTGCATATCTTAACTGGCTCTCACGAGTATCAAATTGAAGACAAGGATTACCTAAAATAGGCATATCATCCGGCTGAGGAGGTGAAGATGTCGACAATCTCACATGAGGCATAACCTGAGTAGCAATTAAGAATGAAAATAATTTGGTAAATCTTTGACCAAACAAAACACTTTATTACTTGATTAAGTTTGGAGTAGTTAAAAAAATAGAAAACATGATATCCTACAATAATATGAGTCCAAAATGGTCATATGAAGAACAAACATTGGGATTGTTTTCTAACAAACACATGGCACAATTCTGGTGGTATTGAGAAAATCACAATTGAAAATTTCATTTATTTAAAATTATAATATACACAATTTCTATATACTTTTTAACTCTCTGATAGGCCATATTTAAGTATCAACAAAAGTTAACCCCACCCACATGATAACGTATACCTAATCACGCATCCAAGACCTATAGAATGGAGTTATACTTTGCATGCTCTTAAAAAATCTAACCCAAGATGCATGAAGCAACAATTTTTAAAGTTAACTAATTATAAAAAATAAATTCAAATTCAAATTTATAATTATAATTTCAATTTCAACTTAAATATGCATAAAGTAAAGGATTGAAACGAAGAAGAAAGTTAAAGAAAAAAACTCACCCTCATAGACCAAGATTATACCTTATCTAATTGAACACGTTATACTAACATCACAACAACAATCTCTCTACAAATGCGACAAACAAACAAAAAATAGTTTTAAAGAAAGTTAGCAGGTATCTCACCGACAACTGATGGTAAATGATGTGTTGGAGTAGATGTTGGAGAAACTGAGGCCATGAAAGAAGGCGGTGGCAGACAATATTAAGTCGTGGGAATCACCGGAGAACAAATTTAAGGTTGAAGAAGAAGAAGCTACAACGAGCGTGATATCTGCTTGTGCAACTCAATTGAATTAGGGATTATATTAGACACGAGTGTGAGTATTTTTTATAAATTAAAATTTATTAAAGAATTAAGGGGCTAACATACAGAAGAGGCCTGCCACTAAGACCCCTCAATAAACTGAAACAACTAGGCTAATACTAAAAACTACTATATAAAGAGCAAGAAAAAGTTATATCATTTATACAAAAAACGACGACGCAAAGAGGAAGCCGCGAGTACGTTGTTTTACAATTAGGGTATAACTAATTTCTCCTTTCTTAAAGCTTTCAAAAGCGTCTCGATTCGGGTGGGTGAGAAGCGTAACGCAGATGGCAAGGATGGCAACGTGGTTATCCCGTTCTTCTTCTCCTTCTTTATGCGTGCACGATGGAACTCATCTCAGGTAAGTCTCATCTTTAGAATCACTACGATTCTTAGTGATTTAGGGCATAACATAACCTTTTTCCTGAAATCTACAAACATGGCTAACCAATGGAGTGAGTGATGCGCTATGAGGAAATCTCACTCAGGTAAGCATCTCAGATAGATTTTCTCTTTTTTGTTATTTTGAACTCATAGTGACTCTTTAATCTGATAGGGAGGTACCTTTGACGAAGGCTGAGAAGGGACACTACTATGCTTTCAATAGGTGAGTCCTGATCTCCTCTACCCTTGTATTCATAAGTAGAGGCATGATTAGTCATTTGTATTCTTGATTGCATGAGGTCTTGATTTATGATCTGCAGTGAGATTGAACTCTGGTCATGAATTTATTGAGTAATATGGAGCAAGGACTATTCTTCAGATGGGAGCTATTCCTCTGCTACAGTGAGAGTTCAATTGATTTACAATCAGTTATTCTCTTATGCTAGCTATAATAAGCTCTATAAGAGAGAGTAGGGAAACAGACTTCTGTTCAAACCTTCTGTAGTTCCTCTCCTTCCAATTGCTTGAGTGCAAGTAGCAACCGAGACCAGAATAACAGCTCTATCAAATTTAAAAACATGTAAATGGGGTAACTCCAGTAGGATGTCGTAGAGTTTATTCAAATTTGGATCAGCAACACATAGTCTTGAGATTTTTGCCCAAATTTCTTTAAAGAAATCACACTCAAAGAAAACTCTAGTTTTTTCCTTTAGATTACATAAAATACATGTCTTTGAGGAGGATAGGAATTGTAGCCTATCCAAAGTGTTGAGTCTGTTTAACATTGCTAGCCAGAGAAGAAAGCTAGTGTTAGGTCTAAAAACCTTGTTTCAAACCATAGAGTACCATCCCACTCTATTAATTATCCCATCTCTCAATTTTTTAGCTTCCTTTAGAATTATTTCTGAAACTAGAATCCCTTTCCATAGATAAGTATCCCTTTCTCTGAGACTTATAAACTGTGGAATGGACAAAAGTCTAATTTCATCCATTGATAGTGACCAGCTTCCATTTGTGACTATTTCTTTGAGCTTAGTATTAATAGGAAACCTCACCAATAGGGTTCTTGCCAACTGATTTTGAAATAAAGCTCTTTTCCTTGTCTAATTATCATACCTTAAGGAAAATCTTTCTCTAGCCCCTATATGACAAGAATTGCTCTATTAAACTTCATCCTTCATTTTCAGAATTTGGTTAAAAAACCATGTGTAACTGTCTTTGGGTCTTAAAGCCCAAAAACTCCCATCTTTTAATATGTAGATGTGAATCCATTTAATCCACATTGACTGCTTATCACTTAGAATTCTCCAAATTCTCTTAGTCATAGTAATATGTTCTTCTTGGTGATGACTCCGGTCCTAATCCCCCCTCTTCTTTCAGTTAATAAATACTCTTCCACCTAACTTTTGTTTTCCCTTTCTCACCATTCCTATTCCCCCATAGGAACTGCTTCATCATTCTTTCAATTGTTTTGGTACGCCCTTTGGAGAGAAATAGATAGGAACACCAGTAAGTTTGCATTGATGATATCACCGACTTCAAGAGTTGAAGTTTTCCTCCATAGGATAGGGCTCTATTAGTCCATCATCCCAATCTTTTCTAAATTTTTTCAATTAAAGGAATACATTCACAAAAACCTTAGTCTTCTATATGAGATAGGAATGCCCAAATAAAGGAGAGGAGGTGTTGGGACCCGTTTCCGGAACCCAACCCTCGTAACAAAAGACCATAACGAACCTCAATTCATTAACTTACTCTGATACCACAAATGTTGGGACCCGATCTCGAAACCAGACCCCAACCGAAAAAAATGGAAAACGGAAGCGAAAATCAAAAGCGGAAGCAAACGAAAAGCGAAAGCCCAAAGTGAAAACAAACGAAGGACATAAAACGAAACGAATATCAAATCGGAATCAAAAGAGAAGGCCCGAAACAAAACGAATAACAAAAGAACGGATTTACAAAATTTCGAAACAAAGAAACCAGAACAATTCAATCACACTTA
>JAOTAX010054900.1:0-10195 GCA_025629825.1 Erythroxylum guanchezii | reverse complement strand
GATATGATTAGGCATTCTTTGTTTTTTATAAACTACATTAGCCAAATAACCTACCCTATTAACATGATTTTTCCCTTCTTAAACCCCTTTGAGCTTTAGCCTTTCTTTTTGTATAAACCACACTTTATGCTTTTAAACTTAACCAAATGTCCTACCCAAGTCATAAAAGTGGAACATTTGTGATTGTTGAGTTTATGGATGTATAAAATTCTAAGTGTGGGGTGTACATGTGTGAGGATTGGTTATAATCGTGAGATGTTATTTTATATCTTATCATTGAAATTCCCATGTTGATGTAGTTTATTTCAATTTTATAAAAAAAAAGAAAAGAAAAGAAAAAGAAAAGAAAAGAAAAAGAAAAAAAAGGAAAAGAAAAGAAAATGAAAAAAAAGAAAAGAAAGAAAAAAATTGTTTAAAATAAATGTATCAAGGAAGAATTGCATATGTGTTGAAAAGTTATCTATGGTTGATGCATCTTCCTAGAGTTGTAATGGATGTGATATTTGAGTATGTTGAATATGAGGTAGAAATTTGCTTGAAAGATTCACTCTTGTGATTTCATTGAGATAAATTGTATGAGTGATTCCTTCGGATTAATATATAGTTCATGTCGTTTGTGTGAGAGCTGAATAGGGTTGTGAAATGTAAATGATGCATTCGTCATAACTGACGGTACCCAGTTTTTGATTGAGTGTTACTTTTGTTTCACTAGCTTTGATGGCTTTCATGCTACTTAACCTAAATATACCTCACCTTACCCTTGCCCACATTACAACCTTGAAAAGTCCTTTGATTCATGATTTTGCATGTGAACATTAGTGGTGGAGAAATGAAATTATACGCAGAGTTATAGATTGTTATGATCATGAATGGTATTGAGTGTACCGGTAAATATATTTTAGTTAAACACATTTTCCGAGTCTACCATTAGATTGTTCGATTTCTGAAGATGATGCTTGTTGATTGATCATGAGTAAAAGCTTGGAAGGTTAATTTCTTGCTATGATTTTTGAAAATTATTCATTTTTGTTTATGATTATATAGTCTTGGAAAATTATGGAAATTGAGTTTATGTTTTGGGTCAACAAGCATAATTTTGATGTTGTGCCTGAGGACGGTCAAAAGCTAAGTGTGGGGGAAATTGATATGTGTTTAATTGTTGATATTTTTAATCAATTATACTTAGCAATTATTGACATAAAAATGCTTAAGATACTCACTTTAAATTGTATTTGATTTTAGGTACAATTTGGAAGCAAAAAAATTAAAGTGAGTTGAAAGCATAACATATGAGCGATTTTTCAGAGATTTATTGTTACTATTCTTTATGAGGCAATAAGAAGAAAAGAAAAATCAAAATAGAAGGGTTAAATTTTAAAAGTGCCTACTGAAAAAAGAAAAAAAAAGAAATTGAAGCAGTGAAAATGCTGCGTTGAAGCAGCGTTAACGCTATATGAAAACACAGCCTTTGCTACTTCACGTAGATGTTTGAAGGTAGCATGCAGGAAAGAGCAAAAAAATTAAGGAATCACGCAATAAGCTGCAACGTGGAATGAAGGACGCAACAAATTAATTAAGGGGGCAGTAGATGCAAAGGAGAAACAACGACGCATAAAGGATACACACAAGAGACGCAACAAAGAGGCACGCAACAGCAAACAAGACGAAAAGAAGAGTAGTGCAAACGAAACCAGGTGGTTTTGTTTTCAAAGGTAGCAAGGTTTAATTGATGTGAACTTTTCTTGGTCACATCATCAACAAGAGACACAAGACTGGAAGGAAAAAATGAGGGTGTGGCATGACATATATAGGGAAGCATAGTGGGCGCAACAACAGAAAGAAGCTCCAAGCTCAGAGACGTCAAGTAGTGAAGAGCTGCGGCTGTAGCTTGAGGCTTGCGGCTTGGGGAATTAACAAGCACAGTGTCGGCACACATACAAGCACAGTAGTGGAACAAGAGGGACGGTGCAGTGAAATGGTGTTGGAGAGCTGCGACCGCAGCTTGATGCTCAACTTGCGGCTTAGAGAAGCTCTAGCAGTAGACGAGGAGCCACGAGCTGGGAGAAGGATTTGTGTGTGCAATGAACAGTGCATGAAGCTACACTAAAGAAGAGGGCTGCATGAAGAAATAATCAAAGGGGTATTTAAGTAGGGACATTGGATGGGGTTGAAGCAATTTTTCGGGAAAGACCCATGAAGAGCTAAACGTCTCGACGCCGGTTCGGAGGTAAAATTGACGCCGACAACCTAGGTTAAGTATTATTTTAATTATTTTGTTGTTTCTTTCTCTCAATAGGAATTGATTGTGATATCCTATTTTAATTGATTTTGGTATTGTGTATGGATAATCGGATTTTCGTTAATGTTCGGTTATTTATGTATGAACCCATTGGGTATTGTGAATTGATGATTTTAATGCATTGATTGAATTGCTAATGTCAAACCAATTACTAGAATTTTAATATAATCTGTAATTGTTATGTTGAAATTCACATGTAGCGACTAATGATTCGCAATCATTAGCGATAACATGGCCTATGTTAAATGACGCATCGTATGTGGGTGTTGCCTTGATTAATCGGTTTTCCTAATTCATAATGCTACTAGCTAATTAAATCTAGAGATTGTATCCTAGGTTGTTTGGTGGTTAGGTTTAATTAACGATCGTATCTTGATTAAACAAAACCTAAGGGAAAACTCGGCTTAATTTTTAACCCACGATTAATAGTTGCTAGGAGAGGTTAAAGAATAATAAATTAATGAAATATGCTTGATTAGGGTGTAGGCCGAGATTGAGCCAAAGAATCGGGTCCCTACAGAATTCACCACATTTATCATTTTATTGCATGTTTTCTTTAATTTGTTTTATTTTATTTTTTTCTTTAAAAATCCAAAACCCCCTATTAGTGTAAACATCGATTAATTTCATTTCATAAACTTTTCACACACTCTCTGTGGGATCGACCTAGACTCACCACTATACAGTCATAGTCTAGTTATTTTAATTTTGATTAGCGTTACAACGCGCGGTCAATGTCACAAGCGGGCAGCCGGGAGAAGGCTCTTGTCAACGTGTATGTGACGAATAAAATGATTCCACTCTTGCCCAAACAAAAGCACATATTCGTTTTCTCCTATGCTTATACTTTATGCTTTGTCTTTTTTCCATTTAATACAAAAGTCATGACCTCTTTTGAGGTATGACATAATCATATTTCATCATGCATTTTTCAACATTTAAAAACAAGTCAATTTCAACATACACACATAGGCAAGAATTTGCCCAATTACACTATAACCATAAATATGTTACCCACCTAAGTAGCTTGCGAAATCCAAGTCAAGCTTTTCTTTCCCTTTGCTCTTGGTTAGGATTCTCTTGGTTTCCTAAAACAACAAAGGTTCCATTCAAAACAACATTCCAATAAAGTTCATAAACTTCCAAAAAATCACAAAATTTCAACAAACATAAATTTAACTCAAATTTAACCTAACCATACCTCATTTAGGTTAGAAAACTTAGGATCTAGTTTAGAAACCCTAGAATCAATGGGATTCACCTAACTTATCTTCTTCAAACACGAACCTTTCATTCTCTACACAAACTCCTTTCCTTTTCTAGCTCCTTCATCCTCAACACAACCCATTACTTTAATAAATCTAGAAAAGAGATGATTAACCCACCTTAACAAAGTTGATTTCTCTTCTGTTCTTCTTTCACCGAAAACTTCTCTTTCTCTCTTATTTTCGACACTCTCCTCCCTTCTTCTAATTTAAGACAACTTATATGGGCTTTCTTCCCATTTTACCCTCCATTAGTAAGTATCTTCCAAGTTTGTCCCTTCTTTCATTTATTCTAAGTCTACTAACTCCCTTAACCCATTAAACACCATATTAATTCCAACTTAATTCTGGCACTTCATTCAACTTCTACCTTATAATTTCTGTTTATACTTGCTAATTTGATGACTCAACTCTAAAAATAATGAAACAGATAAATCACTAATAATTAAAAAATTTTGGGGTCTAACACTATTAAATGAATCTGGAATCACGTATGCTTTTAAATAATAAAGTAGGTCATACTTTATTCTTAAAACATACACTTTAAATTTTGTTTATTATAGACCACAATCTTGGTAAGTGGTGAACTCATATGTTTTTCATTATAATTTTTGATATGATAGAAATAGATTTTTACAAAGTATTAATCTAGTGTCTGCATGTTGGAATTATTAATTGAAACATGTATCAGGGAACATTCACTCAAATAAAGAGTTTATAGTGATATCATCACTTCTAGTTGTTTTAAGGAGATTTGGTGATTAAACCGGCGCCAGTAGTTTGATGGACTAGCTACCCATCAAGTCTTAACACCAAGATGAGATCTTGTGTGTTAATCACCATATAAAGTAAAACGAGAGATCTAGAAGGAAAAACTAACACAAAGGCAAAATGGTAATTTTACCCTTTATTGTGCATATAGCTATAATATGGTTCATAATAGAGTTTGCAATTAGACATCTTATTTGAAACATGTGCTCTCATAATATTTAGTAATTCAATAGTTCAATTAATTGTCTTTTTTCGAATGACATTTTGTTAATAAACTAGAATTAATTCTAATGAGATTAAATTAATTTCACGCTTATAGGAGCTTGAATTATATAAGTCCAATTAGATTCCCCACTTGGCTTCTAGGAAGGTTATCAAGCAAAGTAAGAAATATAAATAGAGGTTAATGGAAATAAGAAAGAAGAAACGGCCGAATTAGATTCGGAATAATAATACCAAAACAATTTAATTAAGAGTTAATTAAATTAGGTTTTAAAGCCTATGATTGAATGTTGGGCTTACACTAATTAATTTATAATTAGAATCCCAGATGAATATTTAATATTGGGTTAGACTTTGGTTTGATTTGATTAATTAGATTAATAAAATTGAAACAAAATTATTAAAGATAAAAGGATGACAAATTTCGGTTAAATGGACTAAATGGACAACTGCACATTTAAGGTGGGTTTTTATCATGCTTCTTGATCATTAAATGGTTTAATGGTGTCACCCTTAAATGAAGTAATGATCATATCATTAAATGGTTTAATAGTTGTCTTTTAATGATAGCATGTAACCATTTAGCATTCATTTGATTAGAGAAGGAAGAGGTGCATTTGATGTACTCTCTCCCTTCTTTCATCTCATAACGAAAAATGAGAGGGTCTCATTAAGGTTATTGGTCTTTTCATATAGCCATCTTAAACAAATGAGAGTGTCTCATTTATTGGCTTCTTTATTTTTTTATTAAAGAATGAAGTGATGCATTGGATGCACATCACTCTCATCTTTCATCTTTAACCGAAATTGAGAGGTTCCATTTCACTTTTTTTCCCTTTTCATCTAGCCATATTAAAACAGATGAGAATGTATCATTTATGGTCTTCTTCTTCATTTTTGAAGAAAGAGAAGAAGATGATGCATTTGTGACTCACTCTATCCTCTCTTACATGAGCTAGCCGAAACTTATAATAAGAAGAGTCTCATTTTTGGCTTCTTTCAACTAAATAAAATCTCTTCAATATTTCTTCTCCTTTCCCACCAAAGGATCTTGTTAACTAAGTTGTCTAAGGAGAACAAATGGTAGATCAGATTGGTCGAGGATACAATCACGAGGACAGGATACATTAATAAGGAGAGGATACAAAAGTGAGGAGTCAAAGCTGTAACAAGGAGTCGGTATAATTTCCATCTTGTTGTCATGTTAGTATTTTCCTTATATTGTA
Source organism: Erythroxylum guanchezii (assembly GCA_025629825.1). NCBI lineage: Eukaryota > Viridiplantae > Streptophyta > Magnoliopsida > Malpighiales > Erythroxylaceae > Erythroxylum > Erythroxylum guanchezii. The sequence goes on along the minus strand of JAOTAX010054900.1, from coordinate 4,412 downwards.
TCATGTATAGATGAAAACATGTTGATTTAGTTTTTATGCTTTTGCTGCGTTTTGATTTTGGAAAAAGTTTTTGAAATCTACCATTCAGCCCAATCTAGTTTCCTATTGTTTTTTGATCCAACAATTGGTATCAGAGCCATTTTATTATGTATGATTTCGATTCCTATATGTGATGCTTGGGTTGGCAATTAAATTTTGTATCCTACATATTTTTATGTAATAGAAATATATATGGTGTATGTTTTAGTATTTTGGTTGTCTATAGAATGTAGTGTTACCTTGTAAGTTTTCTTCATTTGGTTTGTAACAAGGAGGGTGGCTTATCATCGTCATGTTTCCTCCTTGTCTTCATTTTTTGTTTTCTTTGATTTTGTAATGTACAAATTTCTTTAATGATGAAGATGAAGCAGCCACTGATTGAACAAAAGAATAGGTAATGGTTTCAGTGTATCCTTTGGTGTAATGGCAGTTTAGGTTTTTATGAAAAACAAGTGCTGGAATTTTTGCTTTCATATAAGTTTCAGATTTATGACAAACAAGTGCTGGAAATTTTGTTTTCTTATTGACAAAGTTTCGGCATTTATGAAAAACAAGTGTTGGAATTTTTTTTTCATATTGACAAAATTCGGTTTTATGAAAAACAAAAAGTTTTGTAAAATAAATGTCATTACACACTTTTTACTGAATGGGCCGAGTTATATGAGCGAAGAGTTCGAAGCAGAAAATCCAAGTCCAAGAAATTTTTATGGCCCAAAAAGCCTTGTAATTTGTTTTTATATTCTAAAATGGACAATCAAAAGTAGCGTTTTTATTCATAAGATGAATGGATGGATGGATGCTAATAATGTTCGATATTATGTGAAAGTATGCCATTTAGAAAATTGCCAACTCTAGGCTTTGCCATGCATTCATTATGTATGAGATATATAATGAAACAATATAAGGATAATAAATTGCATCTAGACAAGATGGTATTTATTAAAACTTAAAGACTAAAAAGCTTGAGTGGGAGAGGATGCTCATGTGAGAGTCCATGATCTCCATGTGATGGCTCATTTGTATGTGGTGAAGTGTTACTCCCCACTAGAGGACACGAATCCTAGATCTTGTATGGTTTGGGTCTCCTAAAGGATAAGTCCACTCATTGGTAGCAAATATGACCTCTCACTGAGGCATGGTTTGCAAGTACCTTTACTGGATGAATCAAATGGTTACACACTCATCATAGTTTATCAATAACCTGCCCACCGTAGCTTTATTGATAATTGTGCAGACCAAATTATAGCCCTTCTCAAAAAGTTAGGCATGAAGCTAGTTGGTAGTTTTTTAAGTGGGAGGGTCCCAGTTTTTCTTTTAATGGATAAGATGGCCTACCGTCACTTAGTCTATTATAGATGAGGAAAATAATCGTCGTATAAGGATTAATTTTTTTTATGTTTTGTGAAATCTATCATCGTGCATACATGCATCATGATTTTATGCAAAGTTCCAATATTGTTGACTAGTATGCTTATTCTTTAATAATTTATAGTTTCAGACATAATCACAACAATATGAATCCACTCACTTTACTCTTGACTAATAACAAATTGAAAAATGGAGAGAATTTTAATGAATGGAGACGTAACCTTGACATTGTTCTTCAACATGAATGAATTTCATGGGTATTAACAAACAATGAGCCTGCACCTCTAGGTGGCAATTCAACTTCTGAGCAAGTCTAATAACATGAGTGATGATAGAATGTTGATAAAACTACTAAATGTTATATTCTGGCTTCTGTCAGCAGAATGTTGTAAAAGCAAATTGCATGCATGAAAACTGCTGGTACAATGGTCCATCACCTACATGAGATGATTAGATTGAGGACCAGGTCTGCAAGGGTGAAAGCTATCTAAACCTTTCACAATCTCAGGAAAAAAAAAACATACTGAATAGGTCTAGGATTACATGCTCAAGGTAATCTCTGCGGTTACTAAGGCTGGGATGCTTGTAGCGGATATGGATACAGAAATGCAGATGATTATGATCATCAATAGCTTAAACTCTTCTTTTCAGCAGTTTAAGCTGGACTATGAGCTCAACACCAATGATTACACCTTGAGTAAGTTGGTGAATACCATACAAAGCAAGGAAGAGATATTAAATATCAAGGCTAATGGCCCCGAGGATAATGTAGCATCTTCTTCTAAGCCCAAAGGTAAGTGCAAGCAAAAGAAGAAGGGTCTAATGAAAAAGAAGGCCTAAATAGGGGTCAATGTCTAACCTATGAAAAAGAAGGCCAAAGAGGATACCATGGGAAAGTGTTTCCAATGTGATGAGAAGGGCCACTGGAAAAGAAACTGTGTAGTCTACCTTGACTCCCTCAAAAGCAAACAAGGTATGGGTTTCCTATGTTTGCTGGGAATTAGAAATGTGGTAGAGTCATCTGATTCTTGGATATTAGATTCAAGAGCTACTTACCATGTTTGCAACACTTTGCAGGGGCTTCAACAAAGGAAAAGACAACTCGAAGGCTAGTTTCAAGTCAAGATAGCAGATGGATCCTACATTTCGGCAGAATCAGTGGGAGTAGTTATTTTAGACTTTCCTAGTGGTCATAGGTTATATTTGGAGGATGTATATTACATCCCAATCATTGTAAGGAACATGATTTCTGTTTTATGTTTAATAAAATCTGGTTATTTCTTATATTTTGAAAATGGTGTTTCAATATATGAGAATAAGAATTTTATTTGTAATGCCCTAATTAAACCTGATTGTTCTTTATAGAACCTATGACAAGCTTACTAAACGCCACATAATTAATAAAACCAAGACAATCCAATAACACTAGCATTAATTCAAAATATCTGTGGCACTTAAGAATGGGTCAAATCAAGCATAAAAGACTTGACAGGTTAGTGAAGAATGGGATCCTTGCGGGCTTGGATAATGATCCATTACCCACCCGTGAATCTTGTATTGAAGGAAAAATATCCAAGGCTTCATTTCCTTCCAAATGAAACCTATCTGAATCTACGTTGGACCTAGCACACACTGATGTGTGTGGGCCCATGAACGTACAAGCTAGAGGAGGTTATGAATACCTCATAACCTTATAGATGATTACTCTAGACATAGTTAATTGTATTTGATGCATAAAAAGAGTTATTCCTTTGAAAAGTTCAAAGAATTCAAAACTAAAGCTAAGAAGCAGCTAGGCAAGCCATTAAAACATCTTTTATCGGATGAAGGTGGTGAGTACTTATCTGGAGAGTTCCAACAATTTCTAATTGACAATGGAATTGTTTCCAACTTGTTAGCTCCTCGAACTCCTCAACAAAATGGTGTAGTAGAGAGGAGGAATAAGACTCTATTGGAAATGGTAAGATCAATGATCTCCTACGCTAGCCTTCCAGAATCATTATGGGGATATGCCATAAAAATGGCAACCTATCTTCTTAACTTTGCTCCATCCAAATCAGTGTCTAAAACACCTAGGGAGTTATGGACTGGCCAAGTTCCTTCATTGCAGTACTTAAGGACTTGGGGCTACCTAGCCCATGTTCTAAGGGTTGAATCCACAAAGATAGAACCAAGGTCAGAAGTATGTTTATTTGTAGGATATCCTAGGGTACGCGAGGGTACTATTTTTACAGTCCTTAGGACAAGAAGGTATTTGTGTCGATAAATGTGACCTTCTTGGAGGAAGAATTTGTGAGAAATCACAAACGAAGAAGTGAAGTAGTATTAAAGGAGTTAGCTATTTCATCCAAACCAAGAGTTGATTTGGATATAGCAGAATAAGATGCCGAAATGGATTCAAGAGATGAATCAGAAGAGTAACCTGAACATCAAAATAGTGCCTAGATGTAGTGGGAGGTTGTGAGACAACCAAACAGGCATCTAGGTTTAGGAGAAGGCATAATTGCCATCTCGGACCAAGAAGAAACGGATCTCATTACTTATATATAGGCTATTAATGATGTTGACGCAGAAAAATGGCTCAAGGCGATGGAATCAGGAATAGATTATATGTACACCAATGAAGTCTTGATCCTTGTAGATTTCTGACCAGATGTAAAAGGCATAGCATGTAAATGGATCTACAAAAGGAAAAGAGGATTTGATGGGAAGGTAGAGACTTTTAAAGTTAGATTGGTAGCTAAAGGCTATACTCAAAAGGAGGGTATAGACTATGAGGAGGCTTTTTCTCCAGTTTCCATGCTTAAGTCCATCAGAATTCTTTTGGCCATAGCAGCCTATTTTGATTATGAAATAAGGAAAATGGTCATCAAGACCACATTTCTTAATGGGGATCTTGAGGAGACCATTTATATGTGTAACACCCGGTATCTAGTTTAACCGGTGCACCGAAATAAATCAGTATTTAAGACTGATGTCATTAAAAATCACAGAATAGTGAATAA
>JAOTAX010054890.1:0-10196 GCA_025629825.1 Erythroxylum guanchezii | reverse complement strand
AAAGTGATTGTTAAATGTGTTCGGAATGTGTACTTGTATTTGTATATAAATGAAATTGTGAATTTTCCACTTCAATGTGGAATGCCAGACTAAGATCCGATGATATGAGAAAGTGTTTGAATGGGTTATGTAATTGTGAGTGATGCATTCCATTACATGAATGCATGAAATATAAAGGCAGCTGTGACCGGAGTCGCCAATGAAAAAGAGCTTAAAGCTCAGAATGTGATTAGAGCTTCGGGCTCGAGTGCGACTATACCCGGTATCCACTAAGGGATATGGGACGTTATATGACATAGCTCGGTATCCACTAAGGGATATGAGCTAGTAAAAAGGCACTCGGTCATAACAAAAATAATAAATGAAAGTGAGTCTCATATGCATTGCATATGCATAATATAAATGATTCATTTTATTGAATGTAAAATAATATGAATATGTGAAATAATGTGACATGTGAAATAGTGAGATATGTGAATTATGTGTTATGTGATTGGGATGAGCCATCAATGATGGTCATTCACTGAGTTTACAAAACTCACACAAAATTTGCAAATATTTTCAAGATCAGAAGAATACCTCGTTAGGCCAACGGGATATGCATGCAGCATTCAAGTGAAGGTTAGAGGTCGGGATCAGTTCGCATCTGCATTTGAGTTTTTCCTATTTTGTATTGAATTGTATATTGTGCATTTTTCTGTATAAATTTGTTTTTCGAAATGACGCAAGTGTTTTGTAATTGTGAAAGGGGCCCAATGGCTATCAAAAATTGTGTTGATTGATAATGTTTATGAATGAGTATGGGCCAACTTGAGTTTCAATTTTTGTAAAATAAGTTATTGTTTTCAAAAATAAAATTATACCGATTTCTGACTGTTTGAGTGCTTTAACACGCCACCCTCATGGGGCATAGACTCGGATATCACCATCGTTGTCGAGTTTGGGTCATTGTGGGAGTGGGGTGCTACATTGAGCCGAGGCAGCGAATCATGTAGTCGATCACTTGAGTAGGCTACCAGAGGATACAAAGGGAGTAGACTCTTCTGAACTCACTTGTGATTCTTTTCCGGATGTAGCTTTATGTGCTTTAGTTTTAAAAGAGCCTTGGTATACACATATAGTTAATTATCTCATGACTGGACTCACCCCTCCTCTTATGCCTAAGTCGTAGGCACAAAAGCTCAGGAGCGAAGCGAGGCATTACATTTGGGATGCTCCTCATCTATAGCGGATGTCCAGTGACCAAGTCATAAGAAAGTGTGTGCCTAGTGAAGAATTCGATGCCATTATTTCAGCTTGCCGTTCCATGGTTTGTGGAGGGCATTTTAGTGCAAGGAGAACTTCTAGGAAAATTCTAGACTCTGGTTTTTACTGGCCATTAAAGGTTCTTTTACATTTTGCCGATCCTGTGAAAAATGTTAACGTTTTTTAGGGTTAGGTAAAAGGCATGAAATGCCTTAATAACCTTTATTGTTTTGCGAAATCTTTGATGTTTTGGGGATTGATTTCATGGGTTTCCTCCGTCTTTTGGTTTTGTATATATCCTTTTAGCTGTAGATTATATGTCCAAATGGATAGAGGCTGTACATACTAGAGAAGATGATGCCCAAACAGTGTCTAAATTTCTTAAGTCCAACATTTTCTGTAGGTTTGGGATTCCAAAGGCTGTGGTGAGTGATAGGGGTACACACTTCTGTAATAGGGTAGTTGATGACTTGTTTTGAAAATTTGGTGTCACTCACAAAGTCTCCACTACATATCACCCCCAAATCAATGGTTAGATTGAAATATCTAATAGAGAGGTGAAGCACATCTTGGAGAAGATAGTAAAGCCATCCAAGAAAGATTGGAACTTATGTTTAAAAGAAGCACTGCGCGGGCTTATCGGATTGCCTACGAGTCACCAATTGGAATGTCTCCCTACCGCTTAATCTAAGGCAAAGCTTGCCACTTACCAGTGAAGTTAGAGCATAAAGCATATTGGGCAGCCAAGTAGTGCAACATGGACTTAGAATCTTCTGGGATGGAAAGAAAGCTGCAGTTGCAAGAATTGGAAGAGTTGAGGCTAGAGGAGTATGAGAACTCTCAACTCTATAAGGAGAAAACAAAGTTTGTGCACGATAAAGTTCTCCTGAGGAAGAACTTCAAAGAGGGAGACAAAGTGTTGTTGTTTAAGGCTCGTTTCACTTTTAAGCAAAGGAAGTTTAACACTCATTGGGATGGGCCGTACACAGTCACAAAGATGCACAACTTTGGTATGGTGGAGCTTCTACATGAAGAGATTGAACCCAAGTTTAAGGTGAATGGCCATCTGTTAAAGCTTTACCATGAGAACCAGAAACCTCCATCACTCTCAGGTTGTTTCTTTCCTTCACTTGTTTATTTACTTTTGCCCTGTGATTGCTCATGAAATGCTTTAGTGCATTAGTTTACTGAATAAGTGTGGGGAAGAAACTACCCCAGTAGGAAAATAATTTAGTTTTTAGTTTAATTAGTAGTTTTTCAATTCAATAATATCCCCTTCTAGTTCTGTCTCTTACGTTTCTTTTTCTATGCTTAATTGCCCTGATACATGATATATCTTCAAGTTTGGAGAAGTTTAGTATTATTGATTGTGTTGCATTTTCTTTTCTTGAGCTTATTTGGTACCTTATGACCATATATATGCACTTAAAGGTTTTCTGAGTATCCAGCCTGTCTCCTGTGTTTCTTTGTCATGTTTTTCATTTTTTTGTTGAAGTTTTTTGTCTGTCTTTTTGAGTTCGAGCTACTTTTGTGGCGACAAAGTCCCCTTAGTTTCTTTGTGTTGCTCTTGGGATAACTTCGCTGCGATTGGCATTCCACATCGTCGCGAAGAAAGTCCCCCTAGTTCTTCGTCTATTCCTCTCGGGATATCTTCGTAGTGGCGAAAGTTGCCGTGATGAAGATAGAATTTGCGCAGCCCCCCTCTCATTTATTCAATTTTTACTTATGAGATTACTATTCTACCCCTATATATCATTTACCCATTCATATTCTTTCTACCCTTTTTCGTCTTTTCCCACTCCCACCCCCCTTAAGCCTTCCGACTCTCCCCACTCGGTTGAAACACTCAATTTGCCACCCCCTTGTCTCCCTCTTCTCTGTTTCCTCTCTTCTCCCTCTCCTTCCATCTACCTTCTAATCCCTCTGCTTCTTGGCACTCTCTCTGTGTAGACTTCTTCCTCCTCTCTGTAAATATCTTCATCTTCTCTTCTTCTTGCATTTTATTTATTTCTTCTATCTTATTTTCTGTTGGTGTTTAGGGTAGAATAGTTTTACATTTAGTTCTTTCTTTAATTCTAGGTTTATATTAGTTTTGTTTCGGTTTTGTAAGTGTTAGATTATCCGATAATCTATAGTGCATTTTCTCCTTTTGGTGTTTTTCTTTCAAATTGTGAACTTTCTTGTTTTTTGAAAACCTTTGAATCATTGAGTAACTGTTGTTAGTTGCTTATGTTGTCAGTTTTGGTTTGCTATGTTTTCTTGTTTAGTTTGTTTATCTGTGTGCTCTCTGTGCAGGAAAATGCCTCGAACCAAAACCCTTGCCCCTCTCAGTGATTTTGACTCCCCTGATAAATATACCTTTGAGGAATTGTATGAAAAAATCGACGCTAGACCTCTCATTAAATAATGACCTTTTCCTCTAGCCCCCCTAGACAACCCTTTTGTCCAGCAACTTCAAGCCTCCCAATTAACTGGTTTAGTTCAGGAGCGTACCCTAGGTAATGATAAGTTCGTTCGCCATTTTTACACTTATGCCCAGTTCCACGATCAACTGGACATTGACTTCCATGGTATTAGGGAGCCATATGCCTTCACTGTTGCTAATATCCGTCGCCACTATGATCTTCCCCCATGTCGCTACTGCCATTACGACCAACTCATCCATAACTACCCTATGGCCGATGTTGCCTGCACCCTCTGTTAAGAGGGCGCCAACTGACATGGATCACGCCACACCGAACACTACCTTCAACGCTCTGAATTACAGCCAGAGGCTTTTCCTTGGCTGCACTTGGTCTGTAACAACATCATTCTCACCACCCACCTAGTTAACGTAACTAAGTGCCCAGCCCTCTACATTTACCTCATGATGACTGACCATTCGGTCAACATAGTTGATGCTTTCGCCTCCACCCTCTATGACTCCATCAATACATCCAAACTCACCAATGCCATAGCCTTCCCTCACCTCATCTCTGACATTTTCCACGCCCACAATGTCCTTGAGTTTGATAACGACAGCTATTTTGAGCCAGCCCCACTCTTTAGGTACGACCGCCTCAAACAATTTGCCTTTGAACCACCACCCCCTCCCCTACCTGTTGATGATGTTGGTGCAGCCCCAATAGCCGGTGCACCAGCCGAGGTAGGCCAGTAAGCTTAGGAAGTCCCTGAGCTTATCACTTAGAGACCCTTACTAACAAGATCGACGGACTTTTTGCTGATCTCTACCAACTCTGCATCGCTCTCTTGGGGGAGATGAAATGGCAGAAGGATAGAGATGCTATGTATGATTAGGACAGACGTTATCGTCATCGCATGGATGTTTTGATCGCCGAACGCTTACAATTCCAATTGCCCTCTAATGAGGATGAACTGATGAGCGGCGCGGGCACGTCTGGAGCAGGCCCATCTAGAGCAGGACCATCTGGGTTCGAAGCTGATCATCCTGTAGACTAGTCTTGAGTCTTTATGTTTTCAGTCTTGAGTCTGCTGGGTACTTAGTTAACTTTTCTGATATTATTCGGGATGATATGACTTATTTGATTGGCTCTTGATGGCCCTATTGTTTTGTTAATTCTCATTGTGTTTTGATTGCCCCCTGTGCTTTATCTTCCTGTTGCTCTACTGTTTATATTCACTACGTGATTGTGTTTTGATTGTTTCAACATTGAGGACAATATTATGTTTAGGTATGGGGGAGGGATTTCTATTTTTGAATTCAACAAAAAACTTCTTCATGCATCATTTTTGGCCACTCAAGTGTTTTTGAATAGGTCATTTATATGTTATCTTTAAAGTTTTGAACTTGATTTTTGAGGTGATTTTGAAATTGCATGGCATTTTCCACCTTTTCCACATCTCCCTTCATCGCGGCAAAATTCCAATTTTGCTGTGACCAACTTGCAGGATTTCTCTTGGGATACTTTCGCCGCGGTCAACTTAAAAAAAACATAATCTCATTGCTTTTGTTCCCTCCAACAATTATCCCGAATTAGATTCTTAATTCTACTGTGTTTTGAAGACTCTGAAAATTTCAAAGTTTTACATGTGCTTTTGGAAAACCATCCATGTTTTTAAATGATAGTTGATTTTGGCTAATTCCATTTTCAATGTTTTCAACGAGGGGTAAGTGAGGGTACGCTAAGAAAGTGACACTATGCGTTTTTAAACCTTGAGATTGCTTAATTGAGATACTGACCTTGTTGGAAAGATATTTGGGCCTGAATTATTTCATTTTTGTGTATCTACTTAATTTCATATCTCTCTAGAACTTGTTTTAATTCTTAATCAAGGCTTGATGAACTAAATTTTTTTGAATATGATAGAGGCATTCATTTCAAAACCTTTCTTACCCAAACACAAGCCCCAAACACTTAACCATTGCTAGCCCCCTTGAACTGTCTTTTTGAGTCCATGCACATTTCTATAAATTGATGTAAATATTTTATCTCCAGTTTTCTAAATTTAAGTTGATCTTTGTGGAGAGTAGGATTCATAGGTTGGCTTATTACTACAAGAAAAAAAATTCTGGATTATGACATTTGTCTAGGCAATTGTTTTGAAGTTTTTGAATTATGACATTTGTCTGAGCAACTATTTTGAAGTATAGAATTCAATTGTGTTAAAAAAAACTATATACATATATTTGGAAATAGAAATAAATAGCAAAAGAAATTCTGCTATGTTAGAATTTTAAATCTTTTCTTTAAAATAGTTAACGCTTGTTTTATGAGGAGAATAATTGTGATGCATGTTACTCATCTTTTTCTTTTATTCCATCCACTTCACTTGGCCTTCATTCACCATTACAACTCAGAAAGTCCTCTTGATTTGTGAAATTATGGTTCTTGTAGTGGAGAGGTAGAACTATCATAAGCTTATGGTAGAGAATGGACTAAGCAGATTTTAGAGTGAAATTATTCCAACACAAGTGAGTTGAGAGTTAAACAGTTTCCCTTGAGATAGATCTCTTTTGCTCAGTCTCTTGGATTAAATATTTATAGTCTTTATCTTCTTAGCCCTCCTTCAGTCTGCTTTGATTGATTTCTTAGAATGTGATTTTACTAATTTTTTGTTCTCGTTTTTAAGTATGGTCGGTATTTTCTTTTGCACTTATATCTCTTTGACTTTTATGAGCTTTGTCCAGGAGTACAAAGGTCTAAGTGTGGGGGAATTTGATTGAACCCAAGTTTTCTATATTATTTAGTGATATTTTCATGGTTTTTGTTATACTATTCAGCTCTTTTTGTCGGATATTGTGCTTACTTTAGCTTAAGAGTGCTTGTTTTGAATTAACGTAATTTGAGGGTAAAATTGTCATAATTAGTTATTAATTGCAGTCAATTGGTTTCTAGGAGAATTGATACTACAAACTATTGCTTTTCATTGCAGGACACTCAAGAAGTAGAGCCAAGAGTGAAGACCAAGAAATTGCAGTAAACAAGGTCAACAACATCAACACTGGCAGATTTTGTTGCGACAAAGAAAATGCTTCGTCGTGGCGAAACTAGGGAATATTACCAGAGACCTCTTAGGAGAAGTTCGCCACGGCGAAGTCATTCCTTTACCGAGGTGAAACCTTCGAATCAACAATCCAGACCTAAACCATTTTTGAAAATTTCACTTACCTATTCGTACAAACCAACCCGAATACCAATTTAGAAACCCTATTTCGGGATAAGTGACATATGGACTAAAGGGACAGCCTCCATCTCATTTTCTCTCATCTTTCTCTCATCTAACCCAAAATTCCTCCATTTTCCACTGTCAAAACTCCACTATGGGTAACTCAGATTCATTCCTAGTTGTGAAGCTTCTGGGTGCAATGCGTGGCCAGGCGTTTCTTTTCCTCTTAAAGGTGTAGAGTTTAATGAGCTTAAAAGGGGAGTAGTTTAATCCATATGGTTTAGCTATGAATTTATAAATTCTTAGGTCTAGGATTTGTAATTTGTGGTTGAGCTACTTGATTATAATTTTAATCAAATGTTGGATATTCATTATGTGTAGTTTGGGTTGGTTTATATAGAACTTTAAGCTTAAATATATGAAGTTTCATATATGTCTATTTGTAATATTCTTGATTCTCTCTTATCTTGCATAGTTATGATTGATATTGAGTTGATTGTGGATTTCATTTGACCTATTGCATTGGCTGATCCTATTACACACACTATGAGCACTTAACATGATCTTAAGAAATGGAGTCCCATTAATTAAGATCCTGGACTGAAAGAGTACTTTAAGGTTTACCATTTTGAAGCTTAGTGATTTCTACTTCCACTAAAATCAATTTTGAACTATGATAGTCAGAGCTCACTTTCAAGAGGATTCTATCACGGTTTAATAACCTGTTTTTCATCTTTCTGTTTTCTATATCCCTAAAATTCACAAATACATTTTACAATTCAATTTAGTTCAGTTAATGATTTCAAAAATCAAACCCGTTTTTCCCATTTAGCTTGCATAGCATGACATATAGGTTAACTTAGGTCCATTCATTTTAGGTTTCGATTAAGTGAATGACCCGAGGTTGCACCCTATAGTGCAATCCTTGGATTATTTTGATTTGACCTCCAAGGGCTTCACGACTAGGTTCGAATAAGTTATTATGCAATTTCTTCAAAAAATTTAACTCTTTGGGTGTTGTACTTTAATAAACTACACTATCCTAGGTCAACTCTACCACTTCTTTTATCATCTATAACCCGTCTTTCATAATCAAATTCAGAATATCTACAAAACAATGCATATGGAACAACCTCCCACTAACCAACAAACTCCTAACCTAAAATTTATTCTTCAAAATTTTGATCATCACATCATTCTTTCTATAATTATCGAATGTTATGATAGATAACTTAGTGTCAATATTCCAATTCATTAAACACTCGACCAACACAGTTGTCAATCTTTCGCTTATATATGGTACGAACGCATAAATAAACATACCACTTATAAATATGAACAAATATTAATAGTAACATATTCAAAAAATAAATAATAACACTATTAAATAATATATTTTACCTCATTTGTTGGATCCCGTTTCTGGAATCTAACTCGTAACAAAATACCGTCATACTTGAGCGTGGTTCCTTGTAGTCTCGTCTTGCTCTGATACCATTTTCAATGGTTTTTTTTATTTCTCCGTTATAAACTTGTTACCCATGAGCTTTTAAGCTCGCCCCTATTCCTCCTCATCTCCAAGTGATGAGCCAGAGATCGAGTGATCGAGAGTCAAGGAATCACTCCAAATCTACATATTTTTGTATTTTAAGTTAGCTTATGGAAAGCACAAGGCTTTAGCCGCATTTTAAGTATTACTCGTTCATGTATATTTTGTATTTTTGGTTTATGAGACTAATGATATATTGTGGCTTGAAATGCCCATTAAAGCCTTATAAAACTCTTTCCTTTTGATGTTATTGAAATATGAATTGTGTATGGATGATGTTGAGTTGAAATGATGTTATGAAATGATGTTGCATTAGAGGAAGTGAATTTGGGATTTAGAGTGAAAGTAAGGTTAGGATAGATGTAGAAACCTTTAGGAAGGCTCTTGAGTGAAATTTGTCTCAGCTATGTCCATTGGGCAAACTTTAGGTCCGTTGAATGGATCTTCTCGGGTATGGAAAGCCCTAGCCTCGTCCATGTCCATTAAATGGACATTAAGTCCATTAAACAGACCTTCATGGGTCTGGAAAGCACTCCAGCCCCGTTTATGTCCGTTTTGGTGCAGTGCATGTTCGTTTAGCGGGCATTCACTATACACTTTTAGAAATTCACGATTTTGACCCTCTAAATGACAAAATCTCTCTTCAAGGTTTTCATAAAAGTTGTATATCTAGAAGATCTCTTTGAAACCATCCTAGAATGACCTTAATCTGACATCCCTAGTGAATGTTATGCCTATTGTCCCAAAACAGGTACAATATGATTAAGGACATAATCATAAGAATGGATTGTCGTATATCAATTGATCAAATAGGGAATTTTTGGGATGGTATGAGAATGAAAACGAACCGATGATGGCTAATGAGATTTCATTGAAATAACCCTACAGGGTAATATGCTCACATTTTATGACTCCAGAGTTGGACACCGAAAACGGGATCCAACACTCCTAATTAACCAAGATGATGTTTATAGGTGTTGGTCAAGTAGTGCCAGTTAGGTTGATTTCCTCAATGAGTGCTCTCAGACTGATTTGCAGTGGATGTGTGGCTTATTTAGCCTATGTAATTGATACCAATACTGAGCAGACAGTATGGGATATTCCTGTCATTAGGGATTTCCTGGATGTGTTTCCCATAGAATTACCAAGATTACCCCTCGAAAAGGGGGACAGAGTTTATGATTGACCTTGTTCTAAGTACTACTCCTCTATTGATTCCTCCATATAGGATAGCACCTGAGGAACTTAAGGAACTTAAGACCCAGTTGCAAGAGTTATTAGATAAGGGTTTTAGCAAATCTAGGGTTTTACCTTGGGGAGCTCCGGTTTTGTTTGTAAAGAAGAAGGATGGAACTTTGAGATTATGTATTGATTATAGGCAGTTGAATCGGTTGACAGTGAAGAATAAGTATCCATTACTGAGAATTGATAATTTACTTGACCAGTTGTAGGGAGCTCAGATATTTACTAAACTGGATTTGAGGTCAGGGTATTATCAGTTGAAAATAGTAGAAGCTGATGTACCAAAAAGCGCATTCCAAACTAGATATGGGCATTTTGAGTTTTTTGGTTATGCCTTTTGGGTTAACAAATGCTCCAACAACTTTTATGGCATTGATGAATAAAGTGTTCCAGCCTTACTTGGATCATTTTCTTATTGTATTCATAGATGATATTTTGGTGTACTCGAAGAGCAAAGAGAAACATTCTGAGCACTTGAGGCTAGTCTTACAGATAATGAGAAAGAAGAAATTGTATGCCAAGTTTAATAAGT